>NKZC01000086.1:0-61637 GCA_002374385.1 Metschnikowia borealis
AGGAGTAAAGTCCCGGGTTCAAGCCCAACTAGTGGTAAAGAAGTCAATATTCGGTGGTTACATCTGGTAGTAAATGATTGATACGGGGAGTCTCATCTCCATATACTATCTTGTATATTGTGTGATACGCTACTGGTCTACTGGTCTACTGGTCTGATGCACAGTAGGATTTCTGGTCTATATTGTTCTAGTCTATATTGTTCTAGTCTATATTGTTCTAGTCTATATTCTTCTAGTCTATATTTTTCTAGTCTATATTGTTCTAGTCTATATTGTTCTAGTCTATATTGTTCTAGTCTATATTGTTCTAGTCTATAGTCTATTCTTGAATACGTCTAGTACTTGGGTTATGTTCATTGAGGGACTCCCAAGAAGTGAGAATCCGAGTACTTATATAGCTAACCTGTGGGTACCAGAGAAGTGGAGCATGATGGTTAAAAGCCGTGTCACTGGGTAAGGAGAATGGATGAGTCCATGTCACTCGGTAAGTAGAATCGATGAGTACATGTCACGGGGTATGACGCCTTAGATATTACCGAAAGATCGTAATATATTACAAAAGTATCAGATTTTATATTAGAGGATGCTACAGGAAGGAGAGTGCTAATTCAGGAATCACGATATGGAGAGATCAAATATCAAGTCACAGAAAGACAAGAGTGCTATGTTACAGGATATTATAGAAACACCGCGTGCTATGAAACCAAAAGATGCAATTGTTGAGGATGTTACAGAAGATGCCTAAGGAATTACTTCTCGGGAATTATGTATCATGTTAGAGAGAGCGAATAATCGATCAAGGGTGAAACCTTGGCACTCGTCACAGGCGAGTCATTGGCATTCGTAGGCTCTAACAATACCTCTATGGTAGTTTGTCTACCCATGGTGGGTCTAACAGTATTATTATGGTATTATTATGGTAGTAGTAAAGTAGTAGTAAAGTAGTAGTAAAGTAGTAGTATGGTATTATTATGATATTATTATGGTATTATTTTGGTATTATTATGGTATTATTATGTTAGTAGTAAAGTAGTAGTAGTAATAGTATGGTATTATTATAGTAGTAGTATTTTTAATTCTTGTTGAACGTATTGTACTAAGTTATCTATTTATTCGTTGATGGTTCCTCTTAGTGAGGAACCAGTGCGATTTATATAGCTTTTGATGAGAAACATGGCAGTGAAAACTCTCCACCAAGAACAATGGTGATGATTGTTCTTGGCATCTTCGAAGGGGGTCTTCGAAGGGGGGAAATCGAAATGTAATGGTGACGAGGGGACGTAACCGAGGTCCACCTCAAACGGGGACTTGCCTTGAAGCGATGTGGAAGGTTGAGCGTTGAGCACATATTCTCCCGCGGCTAGGAGAGACGGCGTTCGTAGTAGCCCTAAATAGAATCGGGCAGAGAGACTTTCTAATCCCTCCATAGGTAGGTTACTACCCATGGCGGATCTGACAGGTATTATTATAGTAGTAGTAAAGTAGTAGTAGTAGTAGTATGGTAGTAGTAGTAATGTAGTAAAGTAGTAGTAAAGTAGTAAAGTAGTAGTAAAGTAGTAGTATGGTAGTAGTAGTAATAGTATGGTATTATTATGGTAGTAGTAGTAATAGTATGCTATTATTATGGTAGTAGTAAAGAATGTCAACGAGTACCTAACATGTACAGAGTCAAGGTACTTCGTAGATGGGTTGGATACAGACCAACAAGGCATATTTGTGCAGGTCAACGAAAGGGTGAAAAGTCTTCACCTACTTCGACGTATCTCGCACTTTGGTCTTGTAAGGTACAACCTACATATCCCTGTATATTAATATATACTAAAACAAAAGTTGAACGTAGTAGTATGGCAGTATAATTAGAGTGATGGTGGTCACAAGAATCTAAAGTATTGGGGGTAAGTACTTGCTGGTAAAATATACTCTTTTGGAGTGGTAAAATATACTCTTTTGGTGTGGTGAAATATACTCTTTTGGAGTGGTAAAATATACTCGTTTGGTGTGGTAAAATATACTCTTTTGGTGTGGTGAAATATACTCTTTTGGCGTGGTAAAATATACTAGTTTGGAGTGGTAAAATATACTCTTTTGGTGTGGTAAAATATACTAGTTTGGAGTGGTAAAATATACTCTTTTGGTGTGGTAAGATATACCAGTTTGGTGTGGTAAAATATACTCTTTTGGTGTGGTAAGATATACCAGTTTGGTGTGGTAAAATATACTCTTTTGGAGTGGTAAAATATACTCTTTTGGAGTGGTAAGATATACCAGTTTGGTGTGGTAAAATATACTCTTTTGGAGTGGTAAAATATACCAGTTTGGTGTGGTAAAATATACTAGTATTCAAAGTCTACTTATTTTGACATTCACAGCTAACCATCGGGTGAATTTGTAGTGAAGTAGCAAACCATTCCTGTTCATGTGCCATGGAGGGGATACTTATCGAAAAGCAGTATAAGTAGGTATTCAATGTCAATTATTATAGGTTGATATCCATAGGATGGCGCAAGGACGCCAGCATGGTCGAGGTTCGAGAAGTCGAGATATCGAGGAGCAAAAAATTCTGGTTGCAACCTGGATCGAAAATTTCAAACGTGGTTCGGATAAGGCCCCCGCAACGCTCAAATGACTAGAGCCGGGCCTTCGAAAAGTCTTTTGCAACTACAACAACAAGGCTGCTGCTCCAAAAAGACATGCTCCCACAGCATTGCGTGCTGCTCCATTGACGTACGGTATGTTGGTCACAGTGCTGGTGCGAGTAAGAGTCTTAGTGACCTTCTTGTCTACCTTACTGCTGACACTAACCTTAGGAGCGGGCTTGTCAGAAGCCTTAGGAGCGGGCTTGTGAGAAGCCTTTGGAGAGGTCTTTGGTGTGGCCACTGGCGTGGCATTTGGTTCATGATTGTCTGGCTTCGAAGCTTCCGGCTTAGCGGACGCCTTAGGTTGTTGGACCGGAGCTGTCTCTGCTGTGCCTGCAGGTGTAGCAAGATTGACATTTGCTGATGGTGTCTCTTCAACCGCACAGACTTCCGAGAAAGTCACTGTGGAAGAACTAGTCACGGTCACTGTGGTCTCCTCAGACCCCCCCTCACATACCGTCACGGTCACGGTGGTTGATTCGGGGCAGTGCGTGGTGTAGTTGGTGTAGGTACTCAACACAGTGGTAGTGAGAGGAGTTTCGCAATCAACACACACAGTGGTGGTCGTTTCGCAATCAACACACACAGTGGAGGTGCTAGTGGTCTCTTTGGTGACTGTGGTGGCGGTATTCAGTGCTGGTGATAAAGAATTCTTGCAATCTTCGCAAAAGCCTGAGTCATCTGGAGTTTCTCTTGAGATAGGACTCAGGTAGCTAGGGGTACCGATCACTATGGATGGAGTTGTAGAAGCCAGTTGAGTCTTTGGTACAGAAGCCTTTGATTGAGAGGCACTTTCATCATTGATGTTTGCTGTTTTCTTAGAAGACAAGATTTCAGTTTGGCCGTAAGGCCTCAAGTATATGTTCACGTCCAGACAATTTTTCTTGGTGAGCAGATCCTCAATATAGAAGCCATTAGCATGTGGACACTTTTTAAATGCCAAATTTTTCAAGGATCCATCTTCACCAACTTCAACTTTCAAACCTGATCCGTCTGAACCGTAGCCAAATAAAGTTCCCTGAAAATGCACTTTACTAGCGTAATTGAGACCAAAAATGTATCCGTCATCCAAGATAAATTTATCGGCTTTTTCAATTGGAGTCTTTGAAAAATAGAGCGGACGAAAGCTGTTCCCTTTGAGACCGAAGACTGGTTGCAACTTGCCATTCCAATCCGCATAAAATGCATACTCGGAGTCTGCCAAAGCAGTGGCTGCAAAAATAGAGGTAAAAACCAATTGAGAGGGTTTCATAGTAATTTCTGATGGTGCTGAAACATGGCGACATGGCCTGTTTTATAGCACAACAAATTCATTGCCGGTGTGTGGAAAAGTTTGCAGAGTCTGAAACAATAGTCCGAAAAAGGTGATAGAATACCGTGGCGCATATAAGCGTCCTGTATGTGATCGGTCAAAATATTTTTGTCGAGGGTTTAACCATTTGAGGTGAAAAGACTGCTAAAAAGGGCAAGTCCATCCATTTGTGCTTGAAAATATTAAGCACAAACTGAGCCATTGTATGTTGTAAAGACAAAATTCTTCACCTGGTTATGGCACTTTGTATCATGTTGTCGTAGGTGACTTTGTTATAGTATGATTAGGGCGCGAGAACCACGTTTTAGGGTATTCAAACTCGAGCTGAAAAAACACCCAACAGTAGTGAATGCTGGATTTGTGACTCATTAACTTCAGCAAAAACGACTGTTTCAAGCAGCACGTCGGAAATGATACGGACTGTTTCAAGCACCAAGTCCGGAAATGATACGGACTGTGACAAGCACCAAGTCCGGAATGAAACACACGCCCTCAACACAGCACAAGAAGAAACGTAAACAACACATTAACCACGGATGCGCAGAAACACGCTACGACACAACAGCAAAACAAATGGTGCATAACAAAAGAAAAATATCAGTAAAACCACAAAGGCTTCCCCGGCAAAAACTTCTACTCTTGTTGCGCAGCATTGTTGCAACAATAAGTCTGCTCGACCCACACGTTTGAAGCCGCACCAAGTCAAACCGCACGGCCGCATTGTGGTCGCATTATGTCCCCACTATAGCCGCAATTTAGGGTTTTGGCGTGTCCATACCCGTCCAAAATGGCAAATGATCAATGCAACCAAACCCTTTTTTTTTTTCGGTCCAATTATCAGCAACACGAATCATCCGAAGTATTGAAGCTTAGGTCCAGGCGTCCATTCCCATGCTCCTTAACTATGGCAAGCCGTTTTGTTCTTTTTGTGTCCCGTAGTGGTATAAATTAGTCAGCCCCTCTGCCAGGCGGGCAAACACTATTTATATTACCGGTGAGCTCCATATCCTTCTGAAACACCCTCACATGTTTCTCCATATCCTTCTGAAACACCCTCACATGTTTCTCCATATCCTTCTGAAACACCCTTGCATGTTTCTCCCCACCTTCAGATACTCCGCTCGGCATATCGATAGCGCCGAGGTGCGATCGGCTATGTTTCATTGGACCCTGCATTAATGCCACATTGTTTATGAAACTATCAGGCAAACCGAGGATAATGTTTGTTTTGATTTTGTTTTGATTTGATAATGAAACTGCATACTGTTCTGGTTTGCTATAGTGTTCACGGTGTTCACTTGGTGGTATACGAATCCACCATATTCCTTGAATATAGTGCACCATTCCCTCTTCCAGAAGGTTCTGGGCCAATGAGGCCGTTGGGTGGATCTCTTTATTAAGCTCGTTGATGCTTTTTTCCGAGGAATCGTGCAACTTGGACCTGGCTTCCAACTGTGCCGAAACCTCGTGGACTTGTTCTCCAAGCCGCGGATGCATTCGTGATTCGCGTCCATTTTTTTGATCAAAATGCACGATATATATCTATGCTCATTCATAGGCTACAAGTCCATACTTTATTTCGGAGAAACCTTCAACAAGAAGTGGATAAACTCCGAAAGAGAACACTAAAGTGGTTAGAGGTATGAGAGTTTGCGCGATGAGTTTCGAGACTTCCGTCTATAATGGCCTTCTAAAAAGATTAAGCTGAAAGTGTTTTCTGTAAAACGGCTTAAAGTAAGAAATGTTCTTGTGCATTGGATCAGGCGTTTTCAACATATATTAATATACAGGGATATGTGAGTTGTGCCTTAAAGCCTTAGATGAGGTGCGAGGTGGTGAAAACTCTTCACCCCTATGTTGAAAAACTGCAATCAAAAGAGCGCGCTCTGATGCCCACGGCTTGCTCGGGGTGGCAAGCAATCAGTTTTCCGCAGCAATCAATTGTACCAACAATTTGATTGAGTGATGAAGGAAGAATCTCCAAAAACATAATGGCGACTTTGCCCCTATTTATTGTTAGTATCGAATCGAGCATCAACTGCCCGGCGGTATACCAAGATGCCTCCAAGAACCAGACCCACCAAAAGATCTCGTATTGATAATACTTCAATGAACACTGACAACTCTTCTCATCCTCCTGAAGTAAACACTTCCCCCTGAAGTGTTTATATATCTTGAAAGACTATGAGGTCAATGTCTTATAGTATGAGTCATCCACTGGATATTACTCCCTGGTTAATCACAGGTCCTCCTGGTGCACAGCCGTGGTTGCGGATCTGGCGTTGTCTAATCTGCACACTAGCAACATGCATATAACGCATTCACTGCGCTGCATACAATGTATGGGAGAAGAACCTTGACTCCGTATATGCTAGGCACTCTTTGACAGGCGTCAAAGGAGTCAAATAAGATGTCAAAGGAGTCAAATAAGACGTCACAAGACTTAAATAAGACGTCACAGGACTTAAATAAGACGTCAAAGGAGTCAAATAAGACGTCAAAGGAGTCAAATAAGATGTCAAAGGACTCAAATCATCACATGAATCAATATCAATCCGGCGTTTCATCGTTTTGTTGGTTCTTGGTAAGTGATTAAAGTCTTGATGTAATAATCATACAGACCAAGCTTTGAATCAGTACTAGAGTTTCCAACAGCGTATGGAATCAATGGAATGCCTGAAATTTTGCATTCTTGCCAAAGAACTTCAGCGATGGAGCATTCAAAGAAAATGTATCGAACCTTTTCAGGAATTGCAGTGGTATAAGGAATTCCACAAACAAGAATGAGTTGGAGATCATTTCCAAGATGGAAGAGTTGAACATAATCATAAGGATGGTGAGTCCAGGTTGATTTCTTGAATTTCATGCAAATTCTTGGCCAACCCCTGGTCCCAGCAAGATCGTTTTGGTTGCACTGGTCCCCAAATGGTGATAATAAATCGTCGTTTGGTCCGATATTTAAAGAGAGCATCATTAAAAGTCCGATTTTTTGGGGTTTTTTTTGGACAATCATGGAGATGTCTGTTCCAACTTGCTCGGGGCTGTTACCGACTTTTCCACTTTCCACATTGGTCAGCTATGCCTACAGAAGACAATGCCAGAAGAATACTTCAGCCCACTAGTAGTATCTGCTTTTGTAGAAATCCAATCTTTTATAGGAATACCAATAAAGATCAGTATTACCTAGCACTATACTGATCCCTGTCAATGAATAACAAACCACTATAGTACCACAGTTTGGGTAGAGCCACTATGGGTATAACACTTCTAATAAATATGGTATGGTGTAGGGTATGGTGTATGGTATGGTGTATGGTATGGTGTAGGGTATGGTGTATGGTATGGTGTATGGTATGGTGTATGGTATGGTGTAGGGTATGGTGTATGGTATGGTGTATGGTATGGTAGTCCAGCAATAAATGATTCAGATACTAGTGGATGTTTACCCACGCTGCACTGAAATAGGTCCCAACCTGACCATATCAAGAGGTACAACTGATGCTGACCCAAGATAGTTTCAAATAAGTCCTAACTTAGTAGAAAGTTCCAGTACTTCTTTGTAGTTGGGTTGAGTCACATGAATATCTGAGACTTGCTAGAACTGGCTCTTGGTCTATATCTCCTAACCAGTCCTAAGTCTATTTCTCTGCTGGTTGTATATATCATATAAGAATAAGGACAAGTCATGGTCACTGAGACTAGAGTTACATAACATTGAGATTAGCGTCCCATCAACAAAACTAGTGTTCCAGAATAAAAAACGAAAAAATCAAAATCAGGAGAGTGCATATTTTGAGACCAAAAAATGAGTGTCCAAATTCGCAGGGGGGAACTCCCCTTTTATATTTCCCGGTTACCCCGCCCACTTTATTTGCAGCCACCAGCCATGCAGGCGCGGCGAGCAAAGAAGTATATAAGGCACCGCATCCCCCCCTGCTCCCTTATTCTGAGCATATCCCCAAAAAATATCCCCGAAAAAGAAGCCCCCCTTTTTTTTTTTTTTTTGGTCACCTTAAGCCGATATTATTGTTTACCTAAATGTGCTTACCACTACTGAATACTACTGAACATTGCTTTACCTCTAGTCACCACTAGTGAATACTATTGACCTATTGCCGAATACCGACCGAGTACTGAATACTGAATACTGAATACTGAATACTGGATACTGAATACTACTGGCTTAATACCGCTTGATTAATACTATTTTCTTACTACGGCTTAATAAATACTACTAAGCTACTACATTATACTAACTCATCACTAAATACCGCTACTACTACCATTACAACAATTTACCGACTAATTACTGAATACTGAATATTTCATACTTACCACTTACTGGCTACTCACTGACTCCTGACCACTCACTACTCACTAACGACTGAATTATGACTACTTACTACTGAGTGACCACAGAATACTGATTATAGCAAAGGTACTTTGGAGCTTGACTGAATTACATGAATGATTAATCAAGAGATTCTGTATTGTTGTATGTTCGTGTTGGTGTTGGTGTGTTATTGTGGTGCATGGAAGAAGTATGCAATTAAAGTCCATTGTTTTATTATTGTTTAACGAGGAATATTTCAGTCTCTAGTCGTGGAATAACGTGGAAATTATCTTCTACAGATTTTACAGACATCACAGAATCTCCAGAGCTTGGATTCACACAAAAACTTGGTCTGCCGAAATAGCTCAAATCTACTGTGACTAGGATACTACTGTTCTGCCCTCAATCTCGCGTCTAATGACACCCACATATATTAGTATCGGGCGAAATTACCACAGATTGCAAACTAGCACCGTGAAAGTTACTACTATTTCAACAAAGCATCCCAGAGTGCTATTGTCCAAAACCATTATATTCTTGACTGATATTTCCAGAGTAATTGGTATCACTCTAAATTCGGCAGTCGTTTGGATCTCTTTCTATTTCCGTTTCAACTGGTTCGGTGGACATTAACTATATGCTAGTGCAGAACTATCATGGCTTATAATCCCCCTGTTCTCCGGTTAAGAATTGAATGGTAGTGCGCCACTCATAATGCATCCAACGGTCCACCATAGTACTACATCATACCCATCACTACCGACAAGGTACAAGCTAATACTAGTTTGAAAGCACTAAGAGGGTGATAGTGACCAAAGACTCCAAGGTGTACAAAATAGTACAGTCTTAGCAGTGGTGCCAAAGAAGTAGTATGGCTATAGAGGAGTGCCATAATATAATGGCATAGTAGCAGTGGGTCGTGCGCCAACCAAACGCGTCTAAGGTGAATCTATTCTCCCCACACGCTTCCAACCACAACATGTCGGACACCAACGGAACTACCGACAACGTATCCGATGCCCCTGTTTCAGATGCATCCGTTATGAGCCTCGCCGTGGCGTCGCTGAAACCAGAGCTCTGGACTCTGCTGCTGAATGAAGCCATGGATATCTACATCACCAATACCGATGGTACGGCACAGATGTTCAAGCCGGTGTTCACGTACCCCATTTTTGGCGATGCTGAGACCATTTTTGGGTACCAGGATCTCCAGATTTTGGTGTGTTTTGACTCGGTGACGTTTTTGCCGTTTTTAAACGTCAAATATACGGCTGTTTTGCCCCAAATCGACGTGGACGCCAAGCTCAAAATGCTAGAGTATTTGCCTGATTCCACAACCTATAAAGATGAGGCCAAGTGGCGGGACCGCATCGATGCCGAACAGAAGGACTTCAAAATCCCGGGAAATTTGGTACAGGAATGGACACTGGACGGCGAAACCTATGGGATCTACCAGATTTCACTTTCGTCCGAAAAGGGAGCCGAGTTGTTGCGCCGCCTCCAGATCTTGGTGCTCTTGTTTATTGAAGCCGGCCTGTATATAGAGTCCCAAGACCCATTGTGGGACTTTTTCGTCTTGTACCGGACCTCCAACCCGACCTTACCCGAGATTGTTGGGTTTACCACCGTCTACAACTACTGGGTTTACCCCGGGCATGACCGCTTTGATGCCGGAACGACATTGGTCCGGAAGAAGATCCTGCAGTTTATCATTCTCCCCATTCACCAGGGAAAACATCTTGGCAGCCAGCTTTACCGGAGGCTCTACGAGCACTGGGTGCAGGACGACAACATCTTGGAGATCGTGGTGGAGGAGCCCAATGAGGCCTTTGACGATATGAGAGACCGGACGGATTTCCAGAGATTGACTGAATTAAAGGTGTTTCTGGGTTTAAGCACCAAAGATGTGACCCCGGACTTTTTCGCTTCGGTTAAGACTGCACACAAGGTGGAGAAACGTCAATTGCACAGGCTCTTTGAAATGGCCTTCTTGGATGCAGCCAAAAGAGGCCATGCTCGGGACTCTAAGAAGGACATCCGCCTCTTCATCAAGAAACGCTTGTACGAGAAGAACCACGAGGCGTTGGAGGGCATGGACGAGCCTACACGTCTCGATAAGCTTCAGACTGCATATCAGGCCTTGGAGGAGGATTACTACCGGATCTTGGAGCCGCTTGGGCTTCTAAAACGGTCTGGAGAGGAGGGCGAGGGGAAGAAGAGAGTGAAGACTGCATAAGACATGTTTCAGATCAGTTTTCTGTTTCAGATCTTCAGTGTTTTAAATCTGTTACACGTGTTTCAGATCTGTTTGATGTGTTTCAGATCAGTTTTCTGTTGGAGATCTTCATGTTTCAGATCAGTTTTCTGTTGGAGATCTTCATGTTTCAGATCTTGGTCTCGGTTTGAGCTTGGTGATGTTGGAGCTTGCTGTGTACAGGTGTGCTGTTATCCCAGACTGCATAAAACACGTGTTTGTTCCAGGTCAGTTTTCTGTTTCAGATTAGTTTCACGTGTTTGGATCTTCAGTGTTTAGATCTTGGGCTCGTTCTGGAGGTCTGGGTGTACAGGTGTGCTGTGGTCCAAATTAAGGTTGCTCGTAACCTTATGGATGCGGCGTGACGTCACGTGTAGCCGACTTAGGCTGGTGGCCTGCACACAGAGCATCCGCCATGCAGCCGCAAATATATTCCGTGCATCTGAGCAATCTAAAGCCATGCTACCTTAATTGGACGGGCATTCCGAGTCACTGAACGTTTTGCGGTTTTCAGTTAAAGTTGTTATTATTTCCGAGGACGTCATGTGAGATGTCTTGTGATTCGGAAAAACCAGATTCGACATTGGATCATTTGGAGATTCTGTTCGTTGTAACACCAGGTCCAACCACTTAAACTGAAACAATGAAACAGTTGTGGAACAATTTTGAAACACTCATGTAAATTCTTGGAATTCTGAAACAATTGTGAACATATGTGAATTCGGAATTCTGAACTTCTGCTGTGGGGCAGGACTCGTTTTTAGTGGTCATGCGAACCGCGGTGGATGGAGGCGGCGGTTTATGGAGGCGACGGTTTATGGAGGGAGGCGGCGGTTTATGGAGACGGTGGAGGTGACGATGGTTGCTGTCCAAACCCGTGCACCACGGCTTACCAATAGTAAAAATAACCACCCAAAAGCCGTGGGTTCATGTTGTGTTTTCGCCCCTTCCCAAAACGGTCACCCACGCTGTTTTGCGTGGTAGCAACGTATGCATTCTCGGCGCAATATGCACGCGTGCGCATGGCGTCCAATCCCTAAAGCCCGTGCGTATAAATAGGAGCGAATTCCCCCGATTGCTATTCCCCCCAAAAACAAAAATTCCCTCGCCAACATGCACAGAACTTATTCTATGAGATCCCAAAAGGCTCCCACTGCTTCGCAGATGCAGTCGCCTCCTCCTCCAACGTCTTCCACCAAGTCCAAGTTCTTTGGAAAGGGCGGAATCACGTCCACGTTCAGAAAGAACTTTGCTGGAGTCACTGCTCCTGAGTTGTCCAAGAAATTGACGCAGTACATCAAGATGGAGAAGAACGTGATGCGTGCTGTGGAATTGACGGCCAGAGAGCGTCGTGAAACCGCCAAGCAATTGTCGCTCTGGGGAGAGGAGAACGACGAGGATGTGTCTGATGTCACCGACAAGTTGGGAGTTTTGATCTACGAGATCGGAGAATTGGAGGACCAGTTCATCGACAAGTACGACCAGTACAGAATCACCTTGAAGACCATCAGAAACATCGAGTCTTCTGTGCAGCCTTCCAGAGACAGAAAGCAGAAGATCACCGATGAGATTGCTCACTTGAAGTACAAAGACCCTCAATCGCCTAAGATCTCTGTTTTGGAGCAGGAGTTGGTGAGAGCCGAGGCCGAGTCCTTGGTTGCCGAGGCTCAATTGTCCAACATCACTAGAGAGAAGTTGAAGGCTGCTTTCAACTACCAGTTCGACGCTATCAGGGAATTGGCCGAGAAGTACGCCCTTATAGCCGGATACGGTAAGGCTTTGTTGGAGTTGTTGGATGACTCGGCTGTGACCCCAGGTGAAACCAGACCTGCATACGACGGCTACGAGGCTTCCAAGCAAATCATTGTTGATGCTGAAAACGCCTTGGGTTCGTGGACCTTGGACGGCGCTGCCATCAAGCCAACTTTGTCCTTGCACCACGACAACGAGGAGGAGCCTGAGGAGCACGAGTTGTACGAGGCTGAGGAGGAGTTTGCCAAGCATGACGACACTAACGGTGTTGTTAACTAAGCGCACGTGACTCCGTAATTGCTGGAGCATCTCTGACCATGTGCTTAGACGGTGACTTCAGTGCACTGTATTATGTCTTAATTCCACTAATAGTCATGTAATGTATGAAGAATGACAACTGTGTAGTCATGTTCTCTATGTTCAATCATCCGTAATCTTTCCCTCCCATCTCCTGATACTCTAAAGAAACCTCACGTACACTGAATTAGGCGCCCTGGGCTGCAATTCTTCCCCATTCAAGTTGTTGAAGTCGCTGAAGTCGCCAAATTCACTAAACTCCATTTCTCCTTGGCCAGCAAGTTGGAGCATATAAGCAAACGAATTGGCCGCCACCTTTCGACTCACTGGTGCATCTCGACCAGGTTGGCTGGGAAGAAGAGCTTCAAAGGAGTAGTTATCTGCAATTTCTGGCGATTGGGCAGACACTTCGGTCATTCTCTCTCGAAGGTACTTTGCAAAGTCCCCGAGTTTCTTTGAGTTTTGACTCTCCAATTCCTGTGCCGAGGTACTTTCCTCCACGCGTGGAGGCGGAGCTGTAGCAGCTTCGGTAAGGAAGTTTAGGTCGAGATCTTCAAAGTTGAACTCTTGTCCAATGAGATCGAACACACTCAGACTTCTTCGACGGCTGGGGAGGTTTCTTCCCCGCTCAATCTCCACTTCCCCGTAAAGTGCCATGTTCCGCTGTCTTCTGTCTTCGAGGAAACACCCTTGCACCGACGGAATGACGGGGAAGAGAAGTTCTCGATTGGTGTTCAAGAACATTGGCTGGTGGAGACTCACATGTCGATACACCTCTTGGAATCCACCATTTGTCCGAGCAACGGTGAGTGATTTTTCACTGGGCTCCACTGGTGAAAAGGTAGTCACGTCGTCAATCAAGAGTCTTAGTTTCCGTTTTTTCTTGGGTTGGGTTTCGGCCACCGTCAGCCGCACAAGGTCTAACGTCGTGGTGAAATGCTGGTCATTGCTAATGGAGTTGTTTGATTTAGAAATATCATCAATAGTAGGTCTCAGAGCAGCGAAGTCCTCCTCTGTGTTCAAGAGCTCGAGAAAAGGCCTGCTATTATCCTCGGGCTCAATGATGTTTCCCATGAAATCAAACTCAAAGTCCACAGCAATGTTGGTTTCATTTGCAAAGTCGGTACTGATATCTCTGTTACCTTCTTCTGGGTTGTCATCTGCGAGACCTATGATGGACTGGCCAAAATTATTTTGGAGTAGATCCTCGAGTGTTGCAGGAGGCTGTGATGCATGCCCATCTTGGAATTCGGGGATAAAGTCGGTTTCTATGTTGAACCGAATATCGTCTGTAAGCTTGGCAATTTTCAGGGAGGAACCCGAAACTTGGGTCTGCTTAGACTCTTTGACACCGCTAAACAACGGTGTTTGGAGCCGAAAGTTCACGTCCAACACCTCCGACTCCATCACCGTCACTTTTTGTTTGAATATCAACGATAAGCCGTAGAGGAGGTTGGAAGTAAGCCGTAAGTGATTCTCTTTTGTTGCAAGAACCGAAACCGCCTCACAAACTTTGGGGATATGGACGTCTTGCATCTTATTCTTCAATGTACGGTTGGCCTTCACACCCATGGTGGCCGCGATCCAGGCCAGGGCGATCCCAGGGTCACTTCCGTTTAAGGATACATAACTCATGGAAGAGAAAATTATCAATGCGGCAAAAATGGGGGGATCTGTGCTGCTTAAATAGCCCGTAGTTGTATCATCCAAGTTTCATCCTTACATATAATGTGCGTCGCTGTAGCGCCAGCATACATATGGCGGCAAGAACCGGACATACAAGGGTGCATGACACGCCTTAAATCTGAAGCACAGTTCATGTGATACATTGGACATGACACAGCGTAATGCACTGGATCTGAAACAACGTAATGTATTATACCTGAAACATGCGGGTGTTTAGAAGGGTGCATTATGCAGAAGTATCGATGTTTGCGTTTTTGCAGCCTTTCTGCCTGCAGTATTGCGAGAAGTATATAATTGGCCCAACCGGCATTTTTTGGGGAACAGCCAAATTCCGTGAGCCGCACTCGCATCCACACTATCTATCACGGCGACGGCATATAACGCCCCTTGCGCAATTGGTTCCTGTCTCGAATAAAACCCCCATTTTGCCCCTAAAAAAACCATACCCCACTGCATTCTACTAACTCAATGGTTTCTTTGCGCCACTTTGCCGTTGCTGGCCTTGCAGCCTCTGCCTCTGCTATAACTATTCCCTCGCTAGACACTATCTTCAACTCCGTGTCGGACTCCGCCGCCTTAGCTCTTGAGCAGCTTAAGGAGATCCCCGAAGTTATCCACGTTTTCCCAAGTTCCGAGGACAAAGACGTTCCAGGAGCTGCAAAAGATGTGATTCTGGGAGCTGATGAAAATAGCCTCACAAAAGTCAGCGTCAATGTATTCCCAGGGGCTGACGAGAAACCAATCCCTGGAAACTCCCCTATTGTAAATTGCGATATCGCCACTCGGCAGATTTTGGACTTGCGCAGTGTGATCATTGAGCCCAATCCGCCAGTCAAGGGCCAAAACTTGACCTTCGTGGCTCAAGGTTTCTTGACTGAGGACATCACCGATGGAGCATACGTGGATGTGGACGTGCGGTACGGCTTCATCCGGTTGGTGCACCAAACCTTTGACTTGTGCGAGGAGATCCAAAACGTGGACTTGGAGTGTCCTGTCAAGAAGGGTGTGCAATCAATCTCCAAACTGGTGTTGATTCCAGAGGAGGTGCCTCCCGGAAAGTACTTGGTCAACGCTAGAGCATACACCAAGAACGATGAATTGATCACCTGTTTGACTGCAACCGTGGAGTTTCCCGCCAATTAGAAATGAATTGGGCGAAGTTTAATTGTGCGAACTTCTGATTTGAGAACTTCTGATTGGGAGATTCATTCGGGATCTACATTATGATGCTAATTTTCATTGGTGCCAGTGATGATTGTGAAAGGATGCTTCATCAGTAGAGATATTGTGATAATGATGGGAAGATGTTTTGTCTATGACTCTCTTCTGATTCTTTCCGATGTCTTTTCTGATGCTCGAATCACCTCTGCTGCCTTGCCTGATTATGCCTGTCTCGCTTGTATGAGCCGCAATACACATCCTGTGACTTGTAGAGCATGTACAGACTCCATTTTAGGTGTTACTGGACCAATCTGGATTGATTACCGGAACCATCTGGATTGATATTCACCGGAGACTTTTTGCCTGCACGAAAAGATTTCCATGGCTACTTCCATTACTCAATGGGCCATACAGGTGCATCAGATTGAATGGTATCGTTGTTTCAAGTCAGTACAGCAGTTGGACCTCTTCAGCAGTTCATCCCAATCTAGTCACTAAGTCTGAAGGGTGCCATTGGATCACAATGTATAGATTGGAGATGGTGACGTCAACTAACAGGCCTCAATCCAGCAGGAGCTGACAAAGGGTCACAACCATTTTTCACGACATTGTTGGATCGTCAATATGATTAGTGCATCAGTCTATCAGTGCATCAGTGCATCAGTGCATCAGTGCATCAGTGCATCAGTCTATCAGTCTATCAGTGCATCAGTGCATCAGTGCATCAGTGCATCAGTCTATCAGTGCATCAGTGCATCAGTCTATCAGTGCATCAGTGCATCAGTGCGATCTTTTAGGTATCTGGAAAGTTTCAGCACAATGAAATTGATGTCAAAACGAACAGTGTTTGCAGAAAAGAGTAGTTTGCCAGTTATAGATCGGTATTCCGTTCCATCACAAGGTTCTTCATCTCTTTCGTTTGTAAATTTCTCAAATCCTTTCGATTCTGCTGGTACAACATTTGAATGACTTTCATCAAGTCCATAGTTTCGCAATAGAGCATCAATATAATCACCCAAATGCAACTTAGTGTATCCATTTCCCACCACAATGTTCATACCAAGAAATTTCTTGGCCTCTCCTAAATCTTTCATTTGAAATCTGCTACCAAGCACTTCCTTTGTCCTCGACACCTCAGTTAAGCTGTTACCAATTACCAAAAGATCATCCACATATGATGCTATGAATGTTAAGGTGTTGTCTTCTTCTTGTAGATGCATGTTAAGGTGTTGTCTTCTTCGTGTAGTTGCATGTTAAGGTGTTGTCTTCTTCTGGTGGATGCATGTTCATTGATAGCTCGTTTGAATCCCAACCTGCTGACCTCGTCATTAACCACTTGGTTCCACACAAGTGGGGCTTGCTTAAGACCATATATGGATTTGTTGAGTTTCAAGACACACTTTTCATTGGAACCATTCCTGAGCTTTTGTGAATAGCCTGAAATCTGTTTCATATAAATGGTCTTGTCAATTTTACCGTTAAGAAAGGCTGTTTCACGTCCATCTTACCGTTAAGAAAGGCTGTTTCACGTCCATCTGATGAATGATCATCCTATGGTGAGTGGAAAGTGCAAGAAGAATTCGTAAACTCGCATAGGAGATTACTGGTGCAAATGTCTCTTCATAGTCAATACCCTCAACTTGTGTATAACCTTTAGCGACTAATCTTGCCTTATACTTGCCACCATCTTTCATCGTGAAAACCCAAAGGCACCCGGGGAGACGGACTGAACTTGATTATAGATGTGTCCTTTTTGATACACTGACTGGCTCTAGATACACCGGCTCTAGATACACCGGCTCTAGATATACACTCCGGTGTGGTCGGCTCTAGATATACACTTCGGTATGGTCGGTTCTAGATATACACTCCGGTATGGTCGGTTCTAGATATACACTCCGGTATGGTCGGTTCTTTTATCGGTGTTGGCAATGGACGCAGCAACCACCCATTTGGCCAATTTAATTGCACGTGGAGAGAGCTGCAAGTCGCTAAGTTTATAGTTGAACTTCACGGCCAATTGGTAGTACTCCTTGACGGTCAAGTCGTGCATAAGAGCAACCAAGTGGTTCTTTGTGGTGGGCCTGTACACGGATGCAGGCAAATAGTCCGTATAGTTAGCAAACGCCCGAATAGGTTTCTCCAACTTCGTCTACAAAGGGTCACCCCCTTATAAATTTGATCAAAGGCTCCGAGTTGATTCCTTTGAATCCTATAAGTAGTGGGTACTTTTCCTAGGATCATCTTTTAGTCAATTCTTTTTGAAAACATTATGAGAACCACTCAGTTAATTCTTACTTCTTTTTTTGATGTCACTGCTTGGGCAGCGTTCAAGTACCCTTTGTAATTTTTTTGCGAGAGTCAAAACACGCTCATACCACTCTCTGGTACAGTTTACGAGGATATAGATACCAGATTAAGTTTATTGTCTTATGAAGTGTATAAACCTTCCCCCATTGAATTCTAATTGGACAATAGGTACACAATCACCAATAACACTTTCACCCCTGAGCATTGTGGTTTTTACCAGGGCATGCTTAGCTTTGGTTCTGAAACTTCTAAGGTTAGTTTGATGTTTAATCTTCAGCTGAAGGTTATAAATGGTTTTTTCAAATCATGTAAACCAATGGTCATATGCGTGTGATTCGCATCGGAGACTCACCTATTCCTCACCATGATTGCTTCGGAGTGGAGATATACCTTTTGCACTTTGATAGAAGGACTGGGTTTCCCGTGACATGCCGAGACCCAATAAATCCTAAAATTCTGAGAACGTTGTGGAGGTGAAAATCGGGAGAGTTCAGGCTATGAAATACTCTAGCAATTGAAAATCGAAAAACACGAATTTTTGAAATCGGGTTAAGGGACCTATACAGAATTTTTTTAAATCACTTATCCATAGAGTTTGAGTGACTTTTAATTCTTGGGCCATAAGCCATGGTGTGTCTATATGCTGGTACAACATTTGAACAACTTTGATCAAGTCCATAGTTTAGCAAAAGACCATCAATATAATCACCCAAATTCAACTTAGTGTATTTATTTCCCACCACAATGTTCATGCTCAGAAATTTCTTGGCTTCTCCTAAATGCTTCTTTTGAAACCTGCTACTAGTGTTACTAGGTCGTGTAGTGTATCTCGCTAAGATACGCATTGGAAATGGTGTTGGAACGGTCTTCCTCGATGGACCGTAACAAGAGCCCCGAAAGTGGAAGTAGCGCATTCCCATCAAGCGCATGTAGCCAAGTCTTTATCCTGCCTAACAACATGACTAGTCTCTAGTCTCTATCATAACCGATGGGTTTCAGGCCGATGGGTTTCTGCCTGAAAGATAGCAAAGTCAAGGCAAAATTAGGTGCCACAGATTATACACAAGTTAAGAGTATTGGCTATGAAAAGGCTTTGGCTCCAGTATTCTCCTATGCGAGACACCAATTCTGATTGCACTTGCCACTCACCTGGTAAGGAAAGACTCTACGTTGTTTACAGAGTCCTTACATTATTACTTGCGAGATGGTTTGGATTAAACCAACGCATCCGCTACATCCCAAAAGCTTATGAAAGAAGGTTTCCAATACCTTCCACAGGAAATTATTTTAGTCTTCTCAAAGGACGAAGAAGATCGCAAGAAACAACGATTACACGTTGCTGCGAAGAGAAAAGAAGTTCATTGCGAAATCACGCATATGTTAAGTTTGAAACCAAATTGAAAACACGATCGGGAACGACGTTATGCAATACAACCCCGACAAATTACATGAGCTCACCGAATGGAAGGAAATTGAATCCATTATTGAGACAACCAGTTCATCAGCCTTGCAAGATATGCAAAAAGGCTCATGAAAAATTATTAAAGATTTATTGAAGAATTATTGAAGAATTATCAAAGAATTATTGAAGAATTATTGAAGAATCATCAAAGAATTATTGAAGAACTATTGAAGAATTATTGAAGAACTATTGAAGAATTATTGAAGAATTATCAACGAATTACCTGCAATGACATGTCTTGAAAATAAGCCGCCACTACCACGCGACTAAGCCATTCCTATTGAAGCAAATTATTACCCGTTGAAATACATCCGTCACTAAACAAATACGCCAGAAAGAAATATGTTATGATTTAACTTCTTACCAGAATACGAAAGTTGAAGTCAACAAATATCCAAACAAGTTCGCATCTACGAAAAACCCAGAAGCCTATGCAAATCTACAATCCACATCGACGAGACGTGCGATTCCCAAAGAGGAGAGAGATAAATCCAATTTACAAACAACACTTCCAAACAACCTTACAATCCAAACAGTTTTAACTGATTATCCAATACGAAAAGAATTACGTCATTTGAATTATTAATACAGCAGCAGAAAGAATATGCTCATTTTATGGTCGCTAAAGACACACCTATCATATTGTCGCTACAGACACACTTATCATATTGTCGCTACAGACACATTTATTATATCATCGTTCTAGATGAAACTATTGAAGGCTTAGGAGAGTTAATTAGAAACCTCCGGTAATGAAAAATGCAAAGGAAATCTCTGGATTGAATCAAAAGGATTACGTTAAATTTACTATTGAGACTAGATAAAACTCGATGGACAATTGACGAGTTGGACAACAGTTGAATAAAAGATGATGGAATACAATTTTGAGAAAGTTATGACATGAACAAGAAGATTGCACTTGCCACTCACCATAAGTTCAAGGGGTTCTTCTTACCACTAGACTTGGTTCTGACAAAATATTTCAAACTACACTTGCAAAATTGAACAACTAATCATTCCAAAAGGTTCGTTCTTATGACTTAACAATTGCTAAGGGTCAAGGATTCGAGGTCAACGGGTTATGTGCAGTCCTGATGAAATATTCAAAACACTAAGTCTTTGAACTAATGGTTTGTTTAATTTTGCTAGTGTGGTTTGAACCATTTTGCCGTGCTGCTTTGAATAGTTTGGGAAAACACTGAACTCACTATTGTTTAATCTGTATGCAGTCACAAGAAAACTAATATGCAGTCACAAGAAAATTAATATGCAGTACACATATGTGTAGTGATTCTTTAACTTCAACACCTGTTCATTGGTCTCCCACTAGCTACTGTGCCAAATACTCGACTATACTATACACTACTTTGGCACTCCAAGCCTTTACTGAATTCAGGTGTCTTTTATACCACTACCACTTCACTATTACTACCACTTCACTATTACTACCACTTCACTATTACTACCACTAGTGTAGTATGCTACACGACAGGCTCATCACATGATCCTGGTACCTCGTGTAATTATGGTAGAGGAGTGGCATATTGGAATGGTCGGATTAGACAGCGTATGCTCAAATCCTGGACTGGTGGTACTTAGTGGTACTTATGTAGCAGTACCTGTAGTTCATGTTATGCAGACGGACTAATTATCACATAGTCTTGTACAGAACTGTGGAATAGGACATCGTGGGAGTCTCGGATGGTGTGACTATTGCAATGATGTGACTGGATATTAGTCATATCTGCAGTCTAGATGATCTTCTGTGACTGTCTCTAAAGGACGAGTGGAATATGTTCCACCAAAGCAAAAGTATCCTCTTACTTTCTCAACGACCTCTTCCCTCATATGCGAGAAGAATCTGATACACTTTTCGTGGTGTCGTTAGATTCTCTGCAATGCGGTTCACATCGCTTTGTATTACCTTGTTCAATTGCATTATCGGCTTTCCGTGCCGTTGGTAGCGATACTTTCTGCAGTAAATGTTACCAATTTGATAGAACGAGTCCTGAGGTTGGGCATTGTCTAGAATCCTCCGGTCAGAATCATCCCGTTCGAATCTGTTCAAATTCACCATCTCTCATCTGCATATCTTCATCACACTCTAACTGTAGTTCTCTCTCATCTCTCATCTGCATCTCTTCATCACACTCTAATTGTAGTTCTCTCTCATCTCTCATCTGCATTTCTTCACCACACTCTAACTGTAGTTCTCTCTCATCTCTCATCTGCATCTCTTCATCACACTCTAACTGTAGTTCTCTCTCATCTCTCATCTGCATCTCTTCATCACACTCTAACTGTATTTCTCTCTCATCTCTTTATCACACTTAAGCTCTCATATTGTTTCCACTCCAATGCCGTGTTGGAACACCAACCCATAAGCCAACTCTTCTTCTAAATCTGGAACGTCCATATCCATGAAAACTCCTTTCAAACGTTGAAGGCCACCGTCAAATGACACCAGGTCTCATACGCCAATCTCCACATTCGAAACTCCACATTCAAAACGGTCCTGGAGGATATGAAATACCATGTGGAGATGACTGGTTGGCAGTGATACCGGAGTCACAGGAATCATAATAGTAGGGCCAGACTCCCTCGGCGGTGGCCAAGTATTCGGGTTTCCCCGAATTTCCCATGGTCCACAAACCAGGCCACAGCCTGAAATGTTATCATAGTTGGGCAACATGGCTAACACCTCAATCAAGCCCCAAAGCTTGTTCCACGACTGCACAATACCCGACCTGTAAAACAAATCGTGGTTTTTGTAGGCGTTCATT
The DNA here is from genome assembly GCA_002374385.1 of Metschnikowia borealis. Lineage (NCBI taxonomy): Eukaryota > Fungi > Ascomycota > Pichiomycetes > Serinales > Metschnikowiaceae > Metschnikowia > Metschnikowia borealis. The sequence goes on from NKZC01000086.1 coordinate 21,987, forward strand.
CTCAAATTCAAAGTTCCGTTGGCTGTAGAGACGGCATCGGGGTCGTACCATTCCAAATCCTTGGTGGCATCATAGTGGGGATCGGCGGCCTGGAAGAGCTCGTCGTCTCCATCATAAAAAGTTCTACCGTCTGCGTTAAACTCATCGGAAAACGTCAACACCCATTCCACATCAAGACATCCAAATCATTCAAACACGGTTAAACACCTAGACAGATTCTTCCACGGGTTTTGTTCTTGAAGTTGTTCTTAATAGCCTAAAACTGTCAGCTGTTCATGTCCTTTTTTGTTCTTTTCATGCTGAAATGACAAGATTGGAACTAAGAGTGTCGAATCTCTCCCTCACCAACTTGGTCTGCACCACCAACAACTCATTATAGATCAGCTGCCCGTTGTCCGTCTTCAAGAGCTCCTTCACCCTGTCCAGAGTCAAGTACCACACCACGGCTTCGTTGACAGTGGTGTATATAGTGGAGTGGAAGTCGCTTATTTCAAGCAAATCTCCAAAAGCTGTGTTCGGTAGAATGGACGAAACAAGCTCACGTTCACTTTCAAAATGACTAACGGACTTCACAAGCCCCGACTCCAAAATAAAAAACCGGGCATGCTTGGCACTGGTATCGTAGAAGGTTGTTCCCTCTGGAATGGCTTCTTTGGTGAAAAACGGCGCCAAACGGGACCAGAAAGTCTCGTCTTTTTTGGAGAGTCCACTGAACGTGATCATCATAAGTGGCAACGGTTGCTTTTTGAACGAATTGTCTGCGTTCAGGTAAAACTTGTTCTGGATTCTTTGCTCGTCCCGAACGGATTTGGTGGCTGCTTGGTATACCTGACTTGTTCTTGGCGTTCCAAATGCAATGTCATAACCTTGAGACATGGGCAGTTTTTTGGAGAAAGAAGCTGCTCCATTGGGCGTACTGCCTCCTCGGATCTGCTTGGAGGCAGCAGGAGACGATTTCTGGAGTGTATAGTAAGTCTTCAAGAACGAGTTTTCACACCATTCAAGCGCATAGTTCAACGTGCTGAAAAGCTGGATCTTAAGGTCACTAGGCACGTCCCAGAGCCCAGCATCCCGGAGTGCAATGTAAGTATCGTCCTCTTCCTGCACCGACGAGATGATCAACTGGGTATCGTAGAAGTTGGTCAAGTTCAAGATGCGCCGGAACCCTTCTGCTGCTGAAAAGTCCACGTAGAACACTCCCTTCATATCGAGAATCATGTACTTGATGGGATTTCCGTGGTCCTTCAGCTGGTCGAAAAGGGCACCTATACTCTTCTCGGCACGACCAATGGACCCAAAGAATATGGTGCCCTCTAATTTGATCACGCAGATCTGGTTACCCACATGTTTCAAGAACTCCTGTTGCTTGGGATGACGCAAAACGGTGGACCGAGCAACAACTCCGGTATAAATATCCTGCACAACAGGTCTCCGGGCTGCTTGCACCACAAACGTCAAGCACGCCATCAAGATCCCGGCCAAAACACCATGCACAAAGTCCCAGGCACCCATCATCACCACAATAATCAAGATAGTGGTGTACTCGATTTTGCGGAGCTTGCCCCAGGTATCCCAAATGGCCTCCTTGAGCAATTCGTAACCAAGAAGGTAGATGAGAGACCCCACCACACATACAGGAATGTAGCCAATGACCACCGGGCCAACCACCATAATTCCTGCAGTGGCTATGGCCAACATAACTCCCGCCATCCGATCATCAGCACCGGCCTTAATAAACAATACTGAATTCGTGTACACCAAGTAGTTCTGGATGGACCCAAGCATACCCGAAATGGCATTAGAGTAGCCATGGGCCACCAACTCGCGGTCCACGTCAAATTGGTCCATTCCTAAACGTACAGCAAGCGCAGGCACGTTAATAGGAACATGCAAGATGCCAAAAAACGTGAGTGCCAACATGGACGGAAACTGGCGAGCTATAGCCACCCAATTCACGAGATTGAAGCGGAAAAGCCGGTAGTGCGCGTACCAAGGCTCCTTGGTGACCACAGCAGGAAACACCCAGCCGGCATCTCGGGCTATATCCAAGTCAATGCCCGTCCAAACAGCCACCACCACGTGGAAAAGAGCAAACACACAGATAAAGAAAATGGGCACCAAAAGCGAGTGGTGGATGCGGTGGTGCAAGAGAATAAGCACCACAGTCAACACCAACGGAAGCACCCATTGCGCCAAAGTGGTGCCGTTGCCAAAGAGGTACATAAAGGTGTCCATATTATAAGAAAGACCGCCCTCTAGGCGAGACAGCACCTCGATTCCCGTGACCACCAAGAAGTAACCCACACCTCCAATGCACCCCACCAAGATGTGGCGGGGAAAAAAGCCTATAAGCGACCCCAAGTGGAACTTTCCAAGGAGAAAAAACGTGACCCCGGTCACCACCGACAGGAGAGCATAAGTAACGATGACCGTGGCCAAAACGGCATTTTTGGGAGCCCCCGACATCTCGGCACTAATGCTAAGCGCCATAGAGTGGAAAAAAGGTGTCACCTCGATCATTTCCGAAGCAGCTCCGGCCTTAAATGCAGACCCACCCAAAGAATACACCAATTGCGAGATGATCGTCGAGATATAAAACATCGACAAGCCAGCGGGAGCCATTTGCGCAAAAAGCGACTCGCCAATAGGGAACATTATCATTCCATACGATAAAGCATCAAGGATATTGAGGAGCAGCCCCAAGAAAACTGCAGGTAGATACAGCACGGCTCTAGCGAGTCCACTTTTAGGGGACTCTTTTTCGGGCAAAGCGGGAGGCAGCGGGAGGATTCCCAAGGCCATTTCCAAATCGGGGGCCAGGCCCAAATCCGAATACGACAATTTCAGATCACTTTTTTGTCCAAGAAGAGGCACGGATTCATGCAGAAGTTCCGTTTGAAAAGCCAGCGGGTCCAGAATTTCGAAAGTAGGCACATCCTGCACCACGTACAGTTCATTGCCACCCATATCCTTGCCCTGCTCCTCCAAAACCCCCAAGTTGGCCAAATCCGCCGATTCCTGGTTCACATCTATACCGGAGCGCACGGTGGGCGAGCTAAACGAAACGGAATTGCGGTGCGACATCGACACATACGAGCGGCCTCCAAAGTCCACATCGCCGTCCATAGTCGCCATGTCTCGCTTGACTCGGATAGGTGCAGACATGGAACGAAAAGTAGTAGTATTGGGTGGTGGAAATGGAAGGTGCGAAGAGAGATGAAGTCGCGCACCAGAGATAAGCCATATGCAGGTGCAGGACGTGACATGGGAAGAACGGACACTTCAGTGTACTTGGAGACATGGCCTGTGTAGAGGAGTAGAGTGGAGGCTTGAGTAGAGTAGGGGGTTGAGTAGAGTGGGGGTGGCATTTGTGTTGTTTGTGGAGTGTATATAGATAATTGTATAGGGAAGTGAGTCTTGTTTTATGGAGTTCCTTGTGTGGCTGGAGAGAACGAGCGTGCGCCAAAATAGGCCACTCAGCGCTAAAATCAGAGTGCCTAATTAGAATTAGAGGGGCGTGTGCAGTTTTTAGAATTACGCACACAATTAATATATTCTCTCAGAATACTCCCCAGATGTGCAATAAAATAATATTACACAAATAATAAATAATTTCCATGGTCTTGGACTTGTATGATTTGGTCACCTCGAAAGTATTGAGGTTGTAGACGGCCGTTTTGTAGTCTTCATCCATTTCCTGCATCAACTTCTCGTACTGGGGAATTTCGGCATCGGAAATCACTTTTTCGATATTGGAGTAGTGGGTGTGCTTCTTTTTTTCCCGTTCCAGTACCTTTTGCTTGGCATAATGAAGCAGACACATGACATTTTCAAGAATTTCTTTTGATTTTTTCAAATCCAGTCGTTTTTCCTGTACATGCTTGGTCATTTCCTTTTCAGGTCCATATGGCTTTCTGCCTTTTCAGACCCTAAATCAGCCCCAACAAGCTCCAGAAACCGGGATTGATACAGAAACACCATTTTTTTCAAGCACACTCGATTTGTCGCCCCGAGAATCCTTTAATAACACTCCACAGAGCACCACATTATAGATCTGGGTGAATAGAATGGCGGAGTCGGTGCTCTGTCACCAACAGCCAAACAGGAGAGTTTGAAACAAAAATCAGGAGGTCTTGTTGGGCTGCGCCTATCCACGTCCATAATCAAATCTATTCTCCAATAATTCCTGTGCCCTGCTAAACAAACATGACTTGAAATACATCCCCATTGACTTGTTCATATAATTGCCCACCGTAATCACTCCCACCACTAATGTTAACGGCTATCAATATGACTGATTAGTAGAAACCATATTAATGTTGTTTAAGACCGGTAAATGTCTGAACCTGCACATAACTAAACTCCTGTATTTCGTTTCCTCCATTGCATCCATTGATCTTTTAGTTAGTTCGGGAAATCAACATACCTCTCCACGTTGAATAAGACAACGAAAAAAAAAAACAGACAAGACAAAGATAGGGATGTCTGTCATTGAGTACCTTGTACGGAGTAAGGCACTGGTGGACGCGTTGTGTGCAGGCCTTGAGTTTAATGAGCATAGTACCGATAATAGAGTTCTCACCCGCCTCACACTCATCTCGTGCCTTGCTCTTGCAATTTACAACTTATATTTCCCTGAATAATCGCAGGTACAAGAACATAAGTTGAAGCACGAAAATCAAATGCTGTACCGATCGTCGGTGGGCGACCTCACTTTCGCCAGAGCCAAGGACTGTGTAGTCTTATCAACTTTATGTTTGGCATGGAAGGGGCGCACAATGGACGGATTGGCCATCATTTTTCAATAAGCCGGGCGGCTCGAACAATTGTATCAAACGAATGTGGACTCCGTATTAGTAAGTATCTTTGCTTACTACCCTACGGAGACGAATGCGCAGATCAGCTGGTGGTTAGAAAAAAACCAAATCGATGTCTCCGATGGGGTAACCAAGGATATCATCACCAGATTTGCCAATGAGCTCCACCCGATACTTTCCACCCAGGAAACACAAGTAAGAAATGTGCTCGAAATGGAGGTGCAGGACGAAGTGTACCAGAAGATCCAGAAACTCTTGAAGGGTAAAAAAGTGGCCAGTGACTTTTCAGGCATCCGCCTCAAACCCAAAGCTAAAAAAAACACACACGATGTTAGTCAGAATAACCCCAAAGCTAGAGCCACCCACTGCGTCAGTCAGAATAACCTCTAATCTACTTATGAAGTATTGTCTCATTGGGCCAACATGGTGATAAAGAGAATCCGACAGTTGGACTTATGCGAAAATTGTTTCCAAAAGGGCTATGCGGTCCAGAATTGTCCAAAGTTTGGTCCCCATAACCCACACAAGTATATGATCGCCTACACAATGAAGGACTATGACACAGTGTTTAAGGCTAATCGGCCCGATAAGTTGGCGCAATGCGCTTCGGACATTAATGGATAAAGCTGCAGGGGGCAATTGTCGAATACTGACACTTGCAACGAGTTCACCCTCGAGACAACGCTGACATCACCGTGAATAAACCCTGATCTCATTTCACCTCATTGGTATCCACGCTGGAGGCAAGACCTATACCATAGCCAGGCTTTGTTATCAGAATCGGAAACCATGAAATCCCATGTTTTCGGGCACCAACCCTCATGCCAATTCCATGAGTATAAATGAGCTTCATCTTAAGTGAGGATCCGCTCTTGACAAATCGATGACGTATATATCACAAATCACGAAAGACAACATCAATGAACTAACGACTAATCAAGCATTGTTTCTAAACCCAACATAGCATGGTCATTCTCTCCTTTAACTGGAACTACTCAAATTGTACCCAAATTGTATTCACATTTACAACCATTTTCATTTCCAAGGGGCGAATAAGTCGCGACTTACTCGAACGGAAGGCGGATATCTCTCTTATTATATACCCAGTTTTCTGGAGCACCCCACTACAGCCTCCTCGAAACCCCGCAAGTGTGCATTGCAGTTCACTCGAAACTTCAACGTGCATGCATATGCAATAGCGGCCTGTTTCAGATTCTACAGGATGCATAAGAGTTGCAGTCTGTGTTTCATCATGCTGTACCAGTGCGAATGGATATATATATGAGGGCAAATATGGGGGGGAAAAGTGGTTGCGAAAACAGCCTGCGAATGCTCACTATATGCCCTAAGCCACCTTATCGCACCCGCGCGCTCCCTACTACATTATACGCTCTATACTATACTATTACATTACTACATACTTCGTTACTCCTACACTACTACTCCATACTATTACTCCATACTACTACTCCATATAACATTCTCCATACTCATCTATACACTATTCCACCTTATCCATAGCCCAACACCACAATATCCCCTACTAATACAGTTTATCTCACGTGGCTCAATTACTCCTGAATACTAATAATGGTGGCTCCCGAATCGGAACAGATCCCGCTTTTGGCCCCTGAAGGTGACCGGATGTCCGTGTCCCGAACAAACGAGCCGCTGAAACCAAACGTGGCCCACCGCTTCGTACAGCTTTTTGCCCTTGGGATTGTCCTCATCGTTGCCGTCCAACTCTCGTTTCTTCCCCGGACTTCGCCCAGCCGGGACTTTCGCCGCTGGAATAATCTCCGCCTTACTAAAACTGACGTCAAGAGAATGTTTTTGGTGCAACTGGAGATTGGCAAACCCGATATTGATGGCCTGACCATTGAGAAAAACCTACTAAATTGGCTTGGAGAGCTTGGAAATGTCAATTCGAAGCACGACTTGGCCTTGGCGGCATCCGAGGCGCCGGAAGCTTCGGAGTTCTTGCTTCGCCTGATCCGAGGAATGAATTACGACGTGGAATCGGCCTCTTATGCACTTCCTGACTCGCTTTTAAACCCCCACTCGCTGTATATGCGGCTTAAGGATACCAAAACGGGGAGAATTCTTTACTCGGCCAATTTGAAAGAACCGTTGGCGCCCACTCCGGCTTTCTTTGTGTTTTCCGCCAATGGGTCTGTCTCTGGAACCTACGTGTATGCTCACCACGGCACACCCTGCGACCTAGACCGTCTCCGAAGCTCGGACATAGATATCCGGGGTAGGATCATCATCTTTTCCCATTCGCCCCTTGACTCAAACTACTCCTTGAAAAGTAAAGTCACTTATGCGGAGAAATTCGGTTGCGCTGCGGTTTTGGTCTATGATGAAACGGAAACTCATTCCATTTCAAGGGCCTATCGCCTGCTGACGCCTCATCTGCATATGCCCGTGAGTTCCCGCCAAATCAAGCCTGTTTTGGACACTTTGAGATCTCTGGGTCGATTTGCATACTGGAAATATGGTCCTACTCCGGATGAGGATACACTTGAGCTCGAAATTTCTGTTGTTCTTGCGGAAAAAAGCCTCAATGCTACCAACATCTTTGCTACGGTGGAGGGAGTACTCAACGATGCTGAAATCGTCATTGGGGCATCACGGGACACCTTGACCTCTGCCAATCCGTCCAGTGGACAAGCAATTCTCCTCGAGCTCATGCGTCGGTTCCAGTACTTGAAGATGTACGGGTGGCGGCCGCTCCGGACCATCCGGTTTGCGTTTTGGGATGCTTCCAGAAGTGGAGCTCTTGGTTCTTCGGCAAGTACTGAGGATGTCCAAGTGTTCAAGCCCAATCTTCCCGTTCTTGCCTATATCAACCTTGATCTCGATGTGGTCACGGGGAGTCACTTGACAGTGGACGCCAATCCACTACTTAATCACGTGATACGAACCACAGCCAAGTCCGTTCCCTTTCCTCGGAATTCAAAGTACTTCGAAGAAAAAAGAATGGAGGAGATTTTTGATCTGGATTTTGATCTGGATTTTGGTTTTGACCTCGATTCTAGCTCTTCTGAAGAAACCTCCCTCTGGAATTTATGGGCCATGCAGGACAAAGCTCACATCAACAACAAATTGGGCAATAGCTTGGGCCTGGACCATGGCGTTTTCCAGCTCTCAAAGGATACGCCTGTCATCAGTGTTAGTTATTCCCCAAATCCAGCATTCAACGAGAGTACCTATATCCCCGAGTCGAACTACTACAACCTTGATTGGGTGACCAAACATGTGGACCCTTTGCTTGAATTGCATGGGCTGCTTGTAAGGTTTATAGGGCTCTTGACGCTCTCGCTCGGAGAACACGAGGTGGTGGAGTACAAGACCACGAGATACTTTGGCAAGGTGCTAGAGTTTTTCCATGACTTCACTGCGTCCAATGAAGATACTTTGGCATCGTGGACCTACCAGAACGTTTCCAGAGAATGTGTTGGGAAGACGCTTTTGTCGGATATTAAAGCCCGGAACACGACAGTGGAAGAAGTAACTTTTGGCCAAATTTTGGTCCAGACAAAGGCATTGCTTAATGAGATCATTCTGCAGGCCCAAGTCTTTGACTCCTACAACCAGGACGTGGAAAACTTATGGACTACCGATTACCCGTGGTTCCGGATGATCCGCAAAATCCACATTTTTGCCAAGTTCAAGTTCACCAATTACAAGTTGCTTCGGCTCGAGAAGGAGTTGAATCTGGCTGCAGAAGACGTGGCGGAAGCAGAAGTGAAAAACTCCCACTTCATGTACGAGCTGCCGCAGGGAGTTTTGTCTATCGATGAGGAACACCGACGGGGGGCGTTTGCTTCGCTCTACGAGGCCACTCAAAAGGGCGACTTGGAGACCCTTGTACGCTTGATCAGCAGCAAGTATGAGCGACTTAGCACACTAGCCCGGAGAATCAAATAGAGGAAGTGGTCTAGTCAATGATGTCACGTGAAAGGTGTGCATGTAACCAAAAATGGTAATCATGTGGCCATACACGTGACTCTCGTGACCTTAGTCACGCGACATCTAATTTGTCGCTTATACGCACCAGGACAAATTCCCATCTATCTAACCAACTACAGAATGGTGGACGTGTCACGATATTTCTCGATCCAGATCTTCTTCATCATCCTTCGGGAGACGTTGGAGACCGCGATCATCATCTCGGTGCTTCTTTCGTTCATCAACAAGAGAGAACCCCCCTCAGTTGAAGACCAGGACACAGAGCCAAGCGGCATCGATGAAGCACAGGCGGCTAAGAACGCCCAGATCCGCAAAATCAACCAGGGTTTACGACTCCAGGTTTGGCTTGGAGCCATATTGGGTCTAGCCATTTGTTTTGTCATTGGGCTTGTGTTTATCGGGTGTTTCTACTTCATTGAGACCGATTTGTGGTCATACACGGAAAGACTTTGGGAGGGAATTTTCTCGCTTCTCTCCAGTATAATCATTACAATCATGGGCGTTGGACTTTTACGCATCAACAAGGTGATGAAAATCAAGTGGTGGATCAAACTCGGTGATGCTTATGCGAACGAAAACCACGGCAAAGTATTGGACAACGATAGAGGGTTGGAGCGTGCATTGGCAGACGGTGAAGCTGAGGGTATCGGTCAAGGTGCTGGCCCAGAAGTTGAGGGTGCAGTACAAGGAGGAAGAGAGGGGACTGAAGAAAGAGGTGGACTTCTCGGAAAGGGTGGAAAAGGAGGACGCGAGAAGTTCAGCAAAAAATACTTCTTGGCCATCTTACCCTTTGTGACCACTCTCCGTGAAGGCCTTGAAGCCGTGGTGTTCATTGGTGGAATCGGTATGAGCCAACCATTGAGTTCATTACCATTGGCTGTTCTATGCGGAGTGTTGCTAGGCGCAGGAATCGGCCTCTCCCTCTACAAAGGAGGCAACAAGATGTCGCTTCAGTACTTCCTCATCTGCCTGACGTGCTTCTTGTATGTGGTGAGTGCCGGGCTCATGAGCCGAGGCGTGTGGTTCTTGGAGTTGGAGCAGTACGTGCGTCGGTGTGGTGGGTTGGACGTTTCGGAAACCGGCAGCGGGCCGGGTTCCTATGACGTGGCCAATACTATCTGGCACGTGAACTGCTGTAACGGCTTGAAGGACGGCTGGTGGATGGTGGCCAATGCCATTGTGGGCTGGACCAATACCGCCACTTATGGCAGTGTGTACCTGTACATCGGGTACTGGATGTTCGTGTCTGGGTGGTTGCGACTCAAGATGGTGGAGGAGCGTAATGGGTACATTCCGTTCTTGCCAATCAAATGGCAGTTGAAGCGGATCCGGAAGAAGGTCCGGTTGTATGAGATGAGAATGAGCCAGGGTGGAAAGACGGATCAGACAGAAAGGGCCGCCGATGCAGAGGTGATGAATCCATAAGCCATCAGAAATCCATAATTGCATGAAATGGAATTATGGATAAAACGGATGGATTATTGGAACCATGAAAGAATGAATGATTGGAATTATGATGAAATGAAAGAATGGATGATTGGAATTATGATGAAATGAAAGAAGAAATGAAAGAAGAAATGAAAGAAGGAATTGAGGAAATCCATCATGAATTCGAAGCAATGGATTGTGGGATGGAGATTTGTTGATGAAGAAACAAAGTGAATCGATGTGAATCGATCAATGAACATTCAGATACGGAGATGGAGATGAACTGTGGTATTTGTTGATTTGTGGTTTGATACTGTTTGAGGCTGGGAAGACGAACCAGGCTTCAATGCAGTCACGTCACAATATGTCGAGAAATACCCATGTTCAATCCAAACCTTCCTCTATTGTATATAGAGCTGTTCAGAGCTGTTACCGAGCTGTGTATCTGCCTTACTATAGCGATGGGAGTTATGATTGCATTTAATGATATTGTTGACCATAGTTCATGAAGGACGTAAGAAGGGGACTCAAGAGACAATCCCAAAGATATGGCTGAGTCAATTCACTTCTCAGCGTCACTCTAGAGTCTGAGATGCCCAAGGCTTTAAGTAAATGCACGAGACTAGCCTGACCAGACTGGGATGACGACTCAGCATTAACACACACACATGCAGTATACTCAGCATCAACAGATCCACACAGATAGATAGATTCAGATAGATAGACCTAGGCAGATAGGCATATACAGATAGACAGAGCCAATACATAGCAGTCCTAGGAGATCCAAACTGACCAGACCAACTGAGAGTCTTATTGATAGATTCATAAAACCCACTTCTGAGTATTTCACCAATCTTCTCATGAGTCAAATGCCTTATCAAAAGTTATATGAAATATCTGATAAGTCTTTTAGCTTTATGGTCTTGAATCCACATATTAGGGAGTCAGAGTCTTTTCTTCTCTGATTCTTCTCTTCTTCTCTTCTTCTCTTCTTCTCTTCTTCTCTTCTTCACAGAGCAATATGCAGGTTCAAAATTCTTAGATCCATCAATAAATGAACATAGTGACAGAAGTAGTCAATTTAAAGCAATCAACACAAGCCATTGATTATCTAGTCCCATTTTCTTTGGTTTCATCACTTTAGTCAACTCCGCATCCAACCAATTCCAAGGACTTAGTAGATACCTGGGACGTGTTCCTTTTCGAACACACACACACATATATATATATATATATATATATATGGGTTATACACTTAGATCTGGCTTGTATATGGCTGTTACCTATAACAATTGGGGTCTGTTGAGTTCGATATAAGCCCATCCAGCCCATGTCCCTCAAATCAAAAGCTAGAAAAAACTCATTCTAGTGTCTGCTTTTTAACCTTTTGAAGAATTCAGTGAGTTCAAGAATCACCTGCTATCTCTCACGTAAGATCATTAACATGCACTATAGCTAGTATTCAGTGAGTAGGCACTAATTTTGCTTGCAATTGAAAGAGCCCCGAGGCAGCTATTTTCTTCAAGACTCGCTAGTGGAGGTTTCAATATTGCGGAATTGAATCTAGGTGTGGAGCTGGGCGGATATCTCTAGCGGCATGTAAAACTTGCCCACTCTCAGCCATTATCATTTTCATGAAACCCCACCGATATCAATTCCAATGCCAATGCCAATGCCAATTTCTTGCCAAGGTCGATTTCAATGAATAGTCATTAGAGGGCGGCCACGCACTTCTATAGAGGGAATTACTCTCTTATTGTGACATCCGCAGGCCCCTGCCTATAGAGGTATCTTGAAGCCTATTCTGCCCGATCCTTACAATGGCCATTATAAACTTCGTATCACCCCCATCATAATACTTCGTACAATGATGACCTGGCCATTTTCTAGATCGAGAGATTTCGAATGCCACGTTTTTCTCAAAGTTTTATAAGCCGCACCGGCTCTTTTAAGGAAGCATCAACGAACGTAGTAACAGTAAGCCATAAAAGTATCAAAGAGCATGACTCTTATAGAGAGGGGATGCCCTCTTTTATAGAGCGGACACTAGTACACAAAGAGGAGATGTAGTATTCAAAGAGGGGATACATTTCAGAGGGGACTGGTGCATCGCGAGGAGGTGCGACTTGGAATCTGAAACATATGTGACGATGTTGATAGTCCTGGTGAAGTTGCTGCGCGAGCTGTTTCTGCACAATGACACCAGGCCATGCACAAGATGCGTCAACATTGTGCGATCGAATGCGCTTTCGTTCCCCATTGCATGTGTCCATAACCACCAGGTTCTTTAGCTGGACATTCGGTTATGAGGGGAACAATAGGTTATGAGGGGAACAATAGGTTATGAAGGGGACGGTCGGTTACGAAACAAAGCAGAAACATGTTTCAACCTTAAAGCTCGGGGCTATTATCCCGCGGCCAGCTGCATGCATGCACATGCAAGCATTAATCTTATATGGCTGTAGTCGAGATTCTGGACCAAGGGTGAGGGACACGGCCCACAGTATGGCATAATTCCGGTCGTGACACTTTCATAACTGTAGAAATTTTTGAGTGGGTCAGTACTAGCCCCATAATTTAATTAGGCCAATCAGGAAAATCACGCCAATCTAGAGTCTCTTCCCGTTTGTACCACCCCTATATCAGCTATATAAACCCCAGTACCTGCCCTTAATCACCCATATTTAAAAATTACTTGTGGGGTCCAAAAACAAGCCCCACAATTAAAGTAGCCAAGGGGTTTCAAGGTGCCAAGGGGTTTCAAGGTGCCAAGGGGTTTCAAGGAGTGTGACTAAGGCGTATGGTCTTGGAATGTGATTCGGCCAAAGCTGAGACCAATGATCTGGTTCATGCAGCCCAGGACTGTGGCCAATGATTAGTGATAATGCGGCTAAGAGTATGGACTCGGCTAAAGGGGGTGGTCATGGTCTGGCGCCAAGGAAGCAAATCAAGATAGCAACCGAAATGCGCATGGAATATAGTGTTTGTTTCCTTGTTTCAGTCGCCACGTTTCAGCTGAGTCAGGTGAGGAGGATTATTCAGCGGCGGGTATAGCAGCCATGCCTAATTGGGAGGCGGCATCAGCAATGCGTCTCGGGGTTAGCCTTTTTGTTGTATCTCCGTATGCGCGTTCCCTCCACACGTGCGCATCTCCGAGGTGCGGCCCCATGTCAAGCTATAGTTATGCACCGCTTGCATTACTAATGTACCCAACCTACGGTCTATATAAGACCCTTGTCTGGGCCGTATGTTGCCGTCTTCAATTCTCTGGTCTACTATAAAAACGTGTATATCCTCAATTGTGTGATTACATTCATCTTTTTATTTTTGTATACCTCTTATACTTTGTTCTGAAACCACAATGTCCATTCCACAAACCCAAAAGGCTGCTTACGTTGAGGAGGTCTCCGAGCTGGCTGATGCTATCCAGTACGGAGACGTTGAGACGCCTCAAATCTCCGGCCCAACTGATGTGATTATCAAGAACAAATACTCGGGTGTTAACTTCATTGACACCTACTTCCGCCAGGGAACATACCCAGGTCTCGTCCCCACGGTGTTTCCTTACATCTTTGGTCATGAGGCTGCAGGTGTGGTTGCTGCAGTTGGAGAGAAGGTCAACAAGTACAAGGTTGGTGATGCTGTGGCTTACCTTGGCGAGCACACGCATGCTCAGTATGTCAAGATTGACGAGAACCACTTGCAGATCCGCAAGTTGGAGTCTGGCGACGACGCAGACCTTAAGTCTTGGGCCGGTGGCTTGTTGCAAGGCTTGACTGCTCTTACATTCGTGGGAGAGGCATCTTCCTTGAAGAAGGGCGACTATGTGTTGATCTGGGCTGCTGCCGGAGGTGTGGGCCGTCTTTTGACGCGTTACACGTCGTCTTTGGGAGCTCATGTGATTGCTGTGGCTTCTACTGACGAGAAGCTCGCCGTGGCCAAGGAATTGGGTGCCGAGTACTTGGTCAAGCTGAGCGAGGATGTTGGCAAGAGAGCGCAGGAAATCACCAATGGAGGAGGCGTTGCCGTTGCTTTCGATGGTGTTGGAAAAGACTCTTTTGAGTCGTCCTTAGCTTCTGTTGGTCAGAACGGTACCATTGTGTGCTACGGATCCGTTAGTGGACCAATTCCACCTTTCGACATTGCTCGTTTGACACCCAAGAACACCAAGTTGGTGCGTCCACTGGTGTTTGGCTACGTCAACACCAAGGAGAAGTGGGACGAGTACACCGAGCTCTTGGGCAAGCTGTTGAAGGACGGAAGCATCAGTCTTGATATCTCCCAGACGTACCCACTTTCTGAGTATAAGCAAGCCACCAAAGATCTCGAGGGCCGCAGAACCAGGGGTAAGCTTGTGCTTGAGATTCCTCAGTAATCCAACGAACGGTAATTGATGAGAATCAAATAGAGATCAAAATCAAATAAAGAAATAAAGAAACAAAGAAATATATATATCTGGCTTTAATTCTCCGTGGTCGACTTCACGTATCTCCATTGTGCCTTTGGCCATTACAAAGATTCCCAATGAGGGAGGTGCCCTAGCAAGTACGTGTGAACAGTCAACCCAGAAAGTGTTTGTGGAGTAGGACATTTCTCGCAAATCATCGAAGAACCACCTTTAATAAAGCAAGAGGTGGAATTTCACACTAAAACAGTCCTGCAACGGGATATTCTGAATACAGTAAATTGTTTGGAAAATTGTACGAAAAAAAAAGTTTTGGTTAGAGCACTTATTATGATAGCCACCTCCAACTGACTAGCGTTGACACCGATATTTGGCTCACCCATCCAAAGTTTTTACCAAATTCGTAAAAGCGTATTGGTATCATACATTATTGAAAATTGTATTGGTATCATACGTTCTTGTATGTCGCTCAATGAATTTGTGTCACTTGGTATAGGTAATAGTTCAAGCACCCTGAGTACAATACCTAGAAGTAAGAAATAGCATGGAAAAAAGTGTTGCGAAAAAGTGGCGGGGGGAGTGGCTTTTATATGCGTTCCCCCTTCTCACCCCGCCCGGTTTATTTGCAGCCTCCAGCCATGCAGGAGCAACAGCCTGCGTATATATAAAGCACCGCATTCCCACTTTTTCTAAAGCATCAAACTTTTCCCATTATTTAAAAAAGGGCTGGTACAATTACAAGATACAGGAGTTCAGGAGTACAGGGCTAAAGAAGTACAGGAGTTTAGGAGTACAGAACTTCATGAGTACGGGACTACAGGACTACTACTACTACTACTACTACTACTACTACTACAGGACTGCTACTATGACTACCACTACTACACTCCTAAAGGACTATTCTACCACTGATACTGTTTTATCTTGTTTCAAAGGTACGACGTTATCTTTACTCGTTGATGGTTCCTCAAAGGAGGAATCGGAGCTACCTATAGAACCTTTCGAAGGAGGGGAACAGGTGCAAAACTCAGCACGGTAACATAAATGGTGATTGTTCACGGCTCAACATTATACGCCGTTGGGACGGTGTTGTGCAATGGTAATTCTTAGGATCAGGTGGTGTGGGCTCCATCGTACGTCTATGAGTAATCTTGGATCCAGCAGCTACAACAATTACTACTACTACAGGACTACTACAGGACTACAAGACTGCTACAAGACTGCTACTACAGGACTTCTCATACAGCTACACTAGGAATACTACTAATGCAGGACTACTATACTATCATTCTGTTTTCTACATATCTGTGAGTGATACTATGATATGGAGTCGCATACGACACCACTTATTGACGTCACATCAACAGACAACCAGAGTCTACACGAGTACGAAGTTTAGCAAGATAGAGTTTTCTAATGACAACAGGTTGAAATTAGACATCCTGAAGAAGCAAGCAGAACTGGTTAACCACGAAAACAACAGAGAAAACAAATGTAACTAAACCAAAGATAACAATCAGTTAGATGAATACGAGGTAATCGCTAATGAAGGTAAGAAGAGAAATACGAAGTTCTAACAAGACAAAGATGAAATTTCCAACAAGAAGACGAAGACGATGTTTCCGAGAAGTGCCCAGGCCAGAGAAACTTAAGGAATCTTGGAAAATACTCAGTGAAGCTTTGGTGAACACCTAGGACTTTGGTCAGTCTTCATCGTTCTTTTTTTTGCCTTGGAGTCTCTCTACTTCGGTCGGAGTCAAGAAGTAGACTTCTCTGGAAAAACACTCGTACCCTTGCGAAATCAGCTTATCCTTCTTCTGCAGGTCCAGATGAGTGGGTTGAGTATGAATACACTGATTGATGTGGAGATTGAGAACCATGGAGGTATTCGTTAGTTCCACTTTAAAAGGCGTGACTTTTGTTTTGCTGCCTACCACCAAGAAGTTGTTGATTCTACCAAAAACCTGGGCTGAGTTGCCCTCTATACTGGCGATTCCGTCTTTAAGGGTAAATATGGGGACGGGAGGAAAGCTGGAGTCACCAAGAGTGACTAAGTCAAATTGGGCAGTACTCACAGCCGTGAGTCGCTTAAACGTGCCGTCCACTTTGGCATAGAAGGTGCCAGCCGCATCGAGCGAGGCGGCTGCAAGGAGGTAGGCCAGAAGCAGGCGAAGGGGGTTCATGGTAGATCAAGTCCTGGAGTAGTTTCTGTAACGGTCTTCTTCGGGTGCCCGGGTTATATACGTGATACCGGACATAATGGAAGTTTCTAAGGCTATCAGGGACTAAACATTTTGGGGCAAAGTGGGGTGATGTTAAAGAAAGAGGGGGCTGCATGTCCCCTGCATCCCTACTTGAATATTGGAGGAGAGAGGAAGGAGTCGGCTGGTAGATGTGACCAAGGCACCTAACCATTCCAACGGACCAAGGCACCTAACCATTCCAGAAGACCATGGCTGCTAACCATTCCAGAAAACCATGGCTTCTAACCAAACACAGACTCAAACATGTTTTGAATACTGATGAGGCTACCCCAAAATACCACTGGGTCTAGCTCAGAACAACAGAGTGTACATCAAACCAACAATCATATCTTAGCCGGCAGAGTCAACAATGGCTGGCCAATTGATTGGATGGGCTCGGGAGAAACTGCTCTTTCGGTGCATGCTGCACGGGATATGTACAGGAAAACAATAGAGATACTCCCTTGGCCGACACAAGCCGGCACCCCTCAGATTCTGACTTTGATTCCTTCAATTTCTAGAAACTTCTATACTTTATGGTGCTATATTCCTATTTCATGAGTACTGTTTACGCTATATACTACATAGTGTTTAGACGAATGACTAGGGATCAAATGCGCTAAGAATCGGCAGTGTACATTCTCAGGTCCACCACACTACGACACTATGACACTACGACCACACGACACTACGACCACACGACACTACGACCACACGACACTATGACCACACGACACTATGACCACACGACACTACGACCACACGACACTACGACCACACGACACTATGACCACACGACACTATGACCACACGACACTATGACCACACGACACCACCGCATGATATTCTAGAATAGTCTCTACCACGCACTACTAGAGACTATATTCTACACTAACCATCAGATGCTTTATTCTATACTCGACACAACACCATCAATATTTTGTCGTTGATTTATATGAATATAAGTGAATGTTTCAAAAAAGACAACCTGGTAATACATTATAGTTAAGAGTATTACCGTTGAAGGTTTTAAGGTGTACCGGTATCAGCCTTAACATTTACAGCAGAAAGGAAATACGAGGATTCTATTCACACTGCTGATTGTTTACTATTCAAATCACAAAACAATTCGTCTTACGAGACATCAACGGCCAGTGGACTTTATTTAACCATGGGAAGCTTATCTAGAGCTGACAATAAATGTGGTTACATTTATAAGATTCAGTGGAGCTAGAATTACAACGAGATGTGGAGCTGAAATCAGGACATCTCTAGATTTTGGTTCAGGTAGACCAGAGCTAAACCACACCCAAAGTTGACTTCCATGCTCTACGTGTTTCTCCAGGCCTCTGTGCAGATGATCACGGACCTGGGCTCTGAGTTCAAAGACTTTCTGTTGCTGGAACAGCATATCCAGTTTCTAGTGACTTGAGTGCCCAGGAAGCCACAGAGTCGGAAATCCAAGCAATCTTTCGTCCGCAGCAATCTCCCACTTGAAGCGTCCAAGACCTGATTTCCTGTAGTAGACTGTAGTAGTAGATTGTAGTAGTAGTAGACTGTAGTAGTAGATTGTAGTAGTAGTAGACTGTAGTAGTAGACTGTAGTAGATTGTAGTAGTAGTAGTAGATTGTAGTAGTAGTAGTAGATTGTAGTAGTAGTAGACTGTAGTAGTATCCTGTAGTGTTCTTAGTTCCCAGTGGTAGTAGTCAATATTCCCATAAGTCAGCTTCAGGAACTGGATCTCAGTAGACTTGGGGACAGAAGAATTGGGGAGATTAATAGAGAACGAGAATGAGTGAGTATGAGAACTAGCACCTCTAGAGATTTGCAGAACCAGAAGGAGGATCAGAACATTAGTGGGCTTGAACCGACTCTAGTTTGAACTAGATTTTAGTACAGCCCAAAATAGAATTTTGGTAGAGATAGAACTAGACCGAGTGAGAGCAAAGCAGAGAGGACCTCGAATCATAGAGTACATAGTAGATTTTGGTAGGTAGTGTATTTTGGTAGGTAGTGTATTTTGGTAGGTAGTGTATTTTGGTAGGTAGTATATTTTGGTAGGTAGTATATTTTGGTAGGTAGTATATTTGGTAGATTGTAAACTCTCAGTGCATGTACAGAGTAGTACATACTGATCACATCGTTGGCTCATTAGCTGGAGTCACATGAAAGTACACCAATGTGCCGACTCGTCGGGCTCCGCACAGTAGTATTGTTACAAGTAGTATTAGAAGTATTAGAAGTATTAGAAGTAGTCTTAGAAGTAGTATTACAGTTTTAGAAGTAGTATTAACAATTTTAGAAGTAGTATTAAAAGCGGTATTAGAAGTATTAGAAGTATTAGAAGTATTAGAAGTAGTATTAAAAGTAGTACTACAGTTTTAGAAGTAGTATTAGCAATTTTAGAAGTAGTATTAAAAGCGGTATTAAAAGTGGTATTAGAAGTATTAGAAGTATTAGAAGTATTAGAAGTAGTCTTAGAAGTAGTACTAAAAGTATTATTAAAAGTAGTATTAAAAGTAGTATTACTGTTTTAAAAGTAGTATTAAAAGTAGTATTAGAAGTATTAAAAGTATTAGAAGTATTAGAAGTAGTATTAAAAGTAGTATTAGAAGTATTAAAAGTATTAGAAGTATTAGAAGTAGTATTAAAAGTAGTATTAGAAGTATTAGAAGTATTAGAAGTATTAGAAGTAGTATTAAAAGTAGTATTAGAAGTATTAGAACTAGTATTAAAAGTAGTACTAGGTGTAGTCTTAAAAGTATTATTAAAAGTATTATTAAACGTAGTACTAAAAGTAGTATTACAGTTTAGAAGTAGTATTAGATTATTAGAAGTGGTCTTAGAAGTAGTACTAAAAGTAGTATTAGATTATTAGAAGTGGTATTAGAAGTAGTACTAAAAGTAGTATTAGATTATTAGAAGTTGTTAGATTCCTGTTACGCCCAGTACTTCGTTTTATGTGTTTATTCGCCGATACATTCCCTGTAGGTGAAATCCGAGTACTTATATAGCTAACCTGTGAGTACCAGAGAAGTGGAGCATGGTGGTGCCATGTCACGAGAGGTGAATGGATGAGTCCAAGTCACGGGGTATGGTGTCTTGGACGAGTCATTGGCATTCTTAGGCTCGAACAATACCTCTATGGGTAGTGTGTCTAGGCATGGTGGGTCTAACAGAAGTAGTACTAAAAGTATTATTAAAAGTAGCACTAAGAGTATTATTAAAAGTAGTACGGTAATGCAATTGGCAACATTGGTGTCTACTCTAAGTTACACTTCGTTCTAGCGTAGATGTATTAAGGCTATGTGTTGCTACTATGTACTTCTCTGAACCACTCTAGCTTATATAAAATATACTGTGTAGTATAATTTGAAGGTCATATATTATGCCTTATTACTAATACCTTTACTATTAAAAGTAGTACTAAGAGTATTATTAAAAGTAGTACTAAGAGTATTATTAAAAGTAGTACTAAGAGTATTATTAAAAGTAGTACTAAAAGTATTATTAAAAGTAGTACTAAAAGTATTATTAAAAGTAGTACTAAAAGTAGAACAGAATGTAATAGCCCAAGTGTGATATAGTACTTAGGCAGTCTCATAGCATTACCAAAGTAGTGATTAGTGGTATGAGTCTAGGCAATGATTTAGAGCCTGAATCCATATAAAGACATTCGGAGTCGTGTTAGTATGATGTTATAGAAGACGTCTTTGTGGAAGTCCACTCTAAGGCCACAAGAGAAGTAGAAAATCTGGTAGCTAAGACCCATGCTATACGTAGAACATCTCAAGACCTGATAAGGATGTATGGAACTTGGAGATCTGATGTTAGTGTCTGAAACACTAGGTNGTAGAACATCTCAAGACCTGATAAGGATGTATGGAACTTGGAGATCTGATGTTAGTGTCTGAAACACTAGGTCCTTACCTTGCAAAAAGATAAGTAAGGATGAAATAGAATAAAAAAAAAAGATAGGTGAATATGAAAAAAATGCAAAAGATAGGTGAATATGAAAAAAATGCAAACGATATTAAAAGTAGTACTAAAAGTAGAAGTAGTATGTTAGATCACAATAGGCATTGAAATTAGTAGATGCCGTATGTGCCTTCCTGACAGGCACATCAGGTGGTCCTTTCAATAAGCATGGAGTACAGTCTGTTGAGAGTTTTATTATACACTCAAAAAACTTGGCAGGATTATATAGTTAGTTTTCAAACAAGGCACTTCAGTGTGGAGCTTCATTGATCATCTTAATCACTCATATTTTCATGTTAATCACTTATATTTTCATCTTAATCACTTATATTTTCATCTTAATCACTTATATTTTCATCTAATCACTTATATTTTCATGTTAATCACTTATATTCTCATCTGTATCTAAAATTAAACCAGGAAATCCTTGTACTTAACACCGCTGTTTCGATGATCTCTTATAAGAATATCTCGTCCCCTCGTATATGCTCCAGCTTTCTCCTTCTTCAGTCTCTTACGAACATTGTCTTCTCCAAGACATACCCAGAGATTAGACGAGAGCTAGAAGAGAGCTAGAAGAGAGCTAGAAGAGAGCTAGAAGAGAGCTAGAAGAGAGCTAGAAGAGAGCTAGAAGAGAGCTAGATAAGCACCCAAAGACGCTTTGCTACTCTTCAACAATACTCTTCATTGTTATCTGTATGTAGTCACCTGAACATGTAGTACCCCGGCTTGTACTGTCCTCAAGTTCAGAACAGTCCAGTGTAGTATGCTGAGCACTATTAATAAGTTCATAGCCTCACCAAGGTAGGTAAATAATTAGGGTGTACGGGAGCTGTTTCTGGAGGTGTGACTGTTTGGAGTGGTTGTTTGGTGTGACACTTTGGTGTGACACTTTGGTGTGGTTGTTTGGTGTGGTTTTTTGGTGGTGTGGTTTTTTGTGGTGTGGTTGTTTGGTGGTGTGGTTTTTTGGTGGTGTGGTTTTTTGGTGGTGTGGCCAGTGGTCTGCGGGTAGAGCCATCTTGACATGTTCCTCAGATAATATTCTGATTAAATAACACTAGAAATTTGAACAGGATATGGACGAATTCAATCTTATATAGAATTCAGTGACTCCGCCCAAGAATTTCAGCACATTGATTATGTAGGAGAAAAACATTCCTATTGTCTGGGATAAACTAAGTATAGACTTAAGGAGCTAGTATAGCATACTCTAGTTTTTAAAGAACGTGCGTCTTCCTTTTCCGAAATGAACATTCTTTTTTCACTTTCAACATATACTGTACTACTATACTGTACTATTATACAGACTTTTATACAGGCTTCTATACTGTACTACTATACTACTATACTTTACTACTATACTGTACCATTATACAGGCTTTTATACAGGCTTTTATACAGGCACCTATACGGTACCGGCTTATACCACTATACATACTAGCTTTTCCAAGACTTCCGTGTGTTTGTTTAAATATTATACTTATTTCATATAATAGATCATATATACTTTTATTTAACCCATAAGGATTAAAATTATACATTCCCACTAAGCGGGGAATGAATCTAATCAGCCCATTAATTTCATACTAATTATACCAATATCGTATTTAGGTGCCAATATTAATATGCTAATCTAGATTTCATGAATAAGACGTCTCCAAATATCTAGCCGTAATAAAGAATCAATAAGTATTTACTTTACTGTATAACCATACCAAATACTCCATACTCCATACTCCATACTCCATACTCCATACTCCATACTCTATACACCATACACCATACTCCATACTCCATACACCATACACCATACTCTATAGCATACTAGTAATTTGGAAGAGTAGTTAGTATAGTATGGTAATATGGTTGTTAGATTCTTGTTGAACGTTATGTACTAAGTCATCTATTTTGTTCGTTGATGGTTCCTCACAAAGAGGAACCAGTGCGATTTATTTAGCATTTGAAGAGAAACGTGACAGTGAAAAGTCTTCACCAGAACAATGGTCACGAAGAAGCATGCTTACGTTTGTTGAGTATACTCTTGGATGTTTCTAAGTACTCTGCTCAGAAGTCATGTCTAGCTGTCAACGAGTACCTAGCATGTACGGGGGAAGACACTTCGTGGATATGTTGTAATCAGGCCACTGAAAGACAGTAGGGCTGTTCATACTTTGAACAATAAGGTTGTGCAGACTTTGAACAATAAGACTGTGTACACCTCGAACAATAAGGATATGTACACCTCGAACAATAAGGATGTGTACACCTCGAACAATAAGGATGTGCAGACCTTAGGCGAACAAAAAATATAAGAGATGCGGTGGCCTCGTCATATCAGACTTTGATTGTGTAAAGTACAACTTACATATCCCTGTATATTAATATATACTAAAACAAAAGTTAAAACTACCACGATTCTGTTGCCTTGATAATTGATCTTGAAAGCTCAGCTATATGGTGAGTGCATGGGGATATGCACTCTTAACTATACCTTCTGTTAGCCCAGTAACCTATACTAGCTCTGAAAAGCCGCACGGCCATTCTCCCGTTCCGTTTGCACCCCTCATCTTCACAACCTTTGCATTCCTTCCTCACTCCCTCACTCTTTCCCTTCCTCACTCCCTCACTTTCTTCCCTTTCTATAGTACTCTATAGCATCTATACTTTTACACTCTACTCCACAGTGAAACTACGTTGTAGTGTTATCTTATACTAAACATTGCTTCTTATCCATATTAGTATGTTAAATCCACGGTAGGAGGGCCCTGCCTAGACCATGCATGAAGCCTAGTCTACCGATCATAACAATCATTCCAAATGCCTTCACAACCATCGCTGCACGACTTACCACGAAGGCCATTCGAATATTCTGGAACAATCTTACCATTGTTTTGGTGGAGCGTTTTTGGGTTCTACGTTTCTCTCACCCAACGAGAGAGCGAGAGTGAGTGAACCAGACGAGTGAACGACTGACCAAGTGACTATTTGAGTGATTGACTAATGAGTGACGAGTGAAACACAGAATGAGTAATTGACTGAAAGTGAGAGTAAAAGACAGAATGAGTAACTGACTGACAGTGAGAGTAAAAGACAGACTGGCTCAGAGGGTGACTGAGACTGTACGTTATATAAGCCACACCAATTTCCGAGGAATCATCTACGAGCAAAGTGGTGTAAGGCATAAATTTATTGAAGAACATAACAGAATACACCACACTCAATGTACCACACCATCCTAAATTCTCTAAAACAATAAATAATCAATAATAATCAATAATAATCAATAAATGATCAATAATTAATCAATAATAATCAATAATAATCAATAATAATCAATAATTAATCAATAAATGATCAATAATAATCAATAATAATCAATAATAATCAATAATTAATCAATAAATGATCAATAATTAATCAATAATAATCATTCCATTGTGTTGCTCAGTGACGGTACAGTGCCAGAGTATATAATGACTGTACAGTATAGTGTCAGTACTGGAATTCACTGTACTGGATCCTATAATGCTGATATCATTAACTGTCACTAGTATTGGCCAGAAAAGATAGACAAAAGAGAAACCAGATGTGGTTACGAAACGAGTTCTAGCCTTGTATATATTTACGTGAGCGTTGCATCTATAATACATACCCTTGTATACCCTAGCTCCCTAGCTACTTAGAC
Source organism: Metschnikowia borealis (assembly GCA_002374385.1). Classification (NCBI taxonomy): domain Eukaryota; kingdom Fungi; phylum Ascomycota; class Pichiomycetes; order Serinales; family Metschnikowiaceae; genus Metschnikowia; species Metschnikowia borealis. Next base: position 46,518 of record NKZC01000086.1, read on the forward strand.
TCAGTACCAAATTACTTGTACCTTTCTTCAGTACCAAATTACTGATGCCTTTCTTCAGTACCAAATTACTGGTACCGTTCCTCAGCCTCGAGCTCTTCAAAGTTTTCTTGCACTGTAAGCTTGAACATAATCACATACTGGAGTAGACTGTGCACTGATTCGTGCAACAGCTCGCGCTTCTCCTTCAAGTTGTACCTCAGCTCCTGATGCTGGATCTTGAGGTTGATGTTGGGGGGTTCGGCCTCAATCACTCAAGAATCAATAAATAATCAATAAGTAATCAATAATAATCAATAAATAATCAATAAGTAATCAATAATAATCAATAATAATCAATAATAATCAATAATAATCAATAATAATCAATTCTTATTCATGTTTGTCTACTCTAATTGTCTAGTTGTCTACTTTACTTGTCTACTAATCTACTAATCTACTTGTCTAATTGTCTACTCTACTTGTCTACTTGTCTACTTGTCTACTCTACTTGTTTACTAATCTACTAATCTACTTGTCTACTCTACTTCTCTACTTCTCTACTTCTCTACGTCTCTACTTCTTTACTAATCCACTAATCTACTTCTCTACTTCTCTACTACTCCACTAATCCACTAATCTACTTGTCTAGTTATCTACTACTGCTGTCCACTCCAGAACTTCTGATCAAGGTTTTTCTTATACTGATATCGATTGTAAGTTCAGTTCACTTATTAAAGACCGCTCTTAACGGATTATGTCTCTGATTAAACCTTCTTTGATATGATGCACTAGTAGATGTATCATAGATTCTCTGGACTCAACCTAAGAATTTAGAATATATACCAAATTGGTAGATACATAAATAATGGAAGTACGTTGACTAGGTAGGTCGATAAAATATATGCAATTCTTGAGGACTAGCATATCCCCATGGCCTGGACAAATGCAAAGATCTTAGTGGCCAAAGTGGGCCGTGAAGCTAGCCTCTGTTTTGGCTCCACCTTGGTGTTCCGAAGTAGACATTTACTTAATGCTTTATGGCCAAATGACTGTTCCTACTTCGTGGCCTATAAGGTATGGCATGTCATGGCAGTTTTCGCAAACATCAATGATACTTTTGTGCTCCTTTCTGGATATACGTTGGAGGACAAATTGGGGACTTTAAGGCATTCACTTATGGAGACTCTTCCACTGCTATTGAAACTCACCCTTTGTCTGCCTTGGCTACGCAAAGCGTACTGTTCCAGCTTAAAGTATGCTCCCATTACATCTTTCAAAGTGTATCATGTTCCCACTGTCCATACTACGATACACAAACATACAGAAACAGATACAGAAAGAGATACAGAAAGAGATACAGAAAGAGATACAGAAACAGATACAGAAACAGATACAGAAACAGATACAGAAACAGATACAGAAACAGATACAGAAACAGATACAGAAACAGATACACACTATCCTTCCAATACACTATTCTTCCAATACACTATCCTTGCAGTTTATCCTTCCATACACATTCCCTAGAATTTGCTGTGTACACAGTATGGGGAGGGACCTTCCTTTGGTTGTGTATCAATCGGACCTCCAAGGATGCTATTGTTTTGCCTAATCTTCAGTACCAAGGCCAAAGTTGGCTTAATAATCCTCGGCCACAAGTCTCTCCTATGGCTTATGCCCCAGTCCTCTTTTACGCTCCTTTCCTGGAATTTTGCTCCCTATTTCCATAAAGTCAAAGCTGTTGTAGCTTCGGAATGGAAGGAGTCTCCATTGAGGAGTTCCAATCTGAGGAATCTCCTTCACTTTTGACTTCGAGAAAGTGGCATGTCAAGCTGGGACACCCTAGACTTTGTTCTTTGCATGCACTTAAGACTAGATGAAAAATTCCGAATTTAGTGTGCAATAGGGAGATCAATAGCATCATTGGATGTCATAGATCGATACATGATGAAACACAGACGAACTCCCTCCAAGAACCATCCCACCAAAAGAGCTCGTATTGATAATACTTCAATGAGCACTGAATCCGCTTCTTCTTGTCGTCCCCCTGAAGTGCCCTTTAAATAATTCATAAAAGTAGTTGATTCCATAGGCTCTTATCGTTTTTGTCAGGCACATAATCTACCACTAGACCTCCTGACCCCAACTACCCACATAAAAAATCACAAAAAAAACAGAAAGAAAACCACCAAAATCCCACAATCAAATATCTGCTCCAGTCTACCAAATATTCATCTATGCTCCAGCCTTCTTTTTCTTTTTAAACTATATATTTCGCCGGTACTGCACATACCACTTAACCTCACCTCACCACTGCATTATAATATGCGCACTTTCCACTACCTACACCAAATTTCCCCCAAACCAACCCCCAAATTTGCCAAAAAAAAAAAAAGCCCTACCAAACAGACTTCCCCGAAAACAATGCACTACCAAGCTAATCCAAAACTAAACCGCTACACCCTAAAAAAAAAAAGAAAATGCAGTTTGCAACATTCTCATATTCTCACATATTTTTTTTACCTGCACTAGGGCCTTACTCTTCTCACCCACTCTACTCTTCTCGCTGCACAGCCTACGACTACATCAGAACCCAGCACCAAACAGTACCAAACCAAACATCAATGCCAAACAAAAACAATTGCCTATTTGGGTAATTCCACCATATACACCACCACCAATGCGTTCCTGTACACAAATAATACATGCTCCCTTTTTTCCCCGTTTTTCCACCTTTTTTGTTGGCCGTTGATCCGCCTGCACTACACGAAGGTGGTACCTGGCCTGCATAGCGCGGTGATGTAGGCTATCTCAGCGACTCGCGCTATCACAGAAAATACCCACCTAAAATTTCTCTTTTCTAGACCCTTTGATCTGGCCAGCTTTATAACGGCGATCTGCCCTGACGAAACCGGACCTGTTTTCGAGCCTGCACATAAGTAAAAAAAAACAAGGGAATAAAAAAAAAACAACAAGCCCGGCCAAACATCCGTGCATCTTCCCTCGCTCGCTGCCCCTCCCACGTGACCGCCCTCCCTCGGATCCCTCTGTCCTGAGATCGACACGGTCCCTAGTGAAACGTTACACGCGACTCGAACGGAGATTCTTTTGGATTGATCTGTGCCTAAACCTCTGCCCCGGGCCCAAATCTGAAACCATCCTGAAACCGTTTTGAAACCGTTTTGTTCCCGTTTTCAAACTTTCTATCTGTATTTGCTCCGATTGTGAGGTCTGGATCTGTACGCAAGTCTAGTTCGATCTGACTTTTTGAAATCTGAAACGAGGCTGAAACAAAAAAACCATCAAGACCAACAAAAAACCATCAAGGCCAACAAAAAAAAAAATCATCTTACGATCGATTTTCCAGCCAAAAAAATACCATCCAACGATCGATTACCCATCCAAAAACCCGTCAACGATCGGTTCCCATCCAAAAACCTGTCAACGGCCCCCTCTCCAACTAAAACCACATCAACGATCGATCCCACGATCGATCCCCAACTAAAAAAACCCCCAATAACATTATAGGCGGTTCCCCAACATCGGTCCCCATATCCATACCTTGCATCATGTCCTTAGACAAACTCGAGTCCACGAACAGGCTTCTACACGACCTCGAACGAAAACTCTCCATCACATCCTCGTCATCTCTGACGCATACCAACCAATCACACACGTCCCATGGTTCCGTGGTGCAGGACCCAACGTATGTGGGTGTGGCTCGGCAGAACATCCAGCTGAGCGTGCTCAACTACATTAAAAACAACGGCTCCAACTTCGATGCCGAGCGTGTATATGCAAATCGCCAACAAAAGTTCTCGGCCACCAGTTTTGGACGTGAATACTCTCCTGGCAGCTCTGCCAGTCCGCCAGCGTTTGAAGTGACTTTGGATGAAAACCATGATCTGCATATGGACTCCCGTGATGCTGGCCACACTAAAGAAGGACAAGGAAAGACTAAAAAATCAAACGGCCCTGACTCTCTTGTTTCTTCTCGAACAGACCCTTCTAGTCGATCCGAAAAAACTGCAAATACCGTGGATCGCGGTTTTCTAGATTCCTTGAACCTAGATCAAGACGTGGCGCCCCTAAGCTCGTCTCCGAGAGCCTCCCCCAAAGTGCTGCCGGGCCGAACACAGACGTGTGTGGTTTCTCCCGAAAAAAAGGCCCTGGAGTTGGTGTATGGTGGAGACGACGACTACAACCTAGACCATTATGATCACTATTACGATAGTGATAGCTTTACACAGGACTTGAGCAATGCAGACCTCGAGGCCAGCCCCACCAATGAGAACTCCAGCGATGAAGATTTGGGGCTAGAACCCGAGTTGCTCTTACCTCCGCTGCCTCCCCGGATGCCCCCTCGGGAATTGGACCCAGATAAACTTTATGGCATCTACGATTTCCTGGGGCCCGACCCTCTGCATTGCACCTTATCCCGAGATGAGCCGGTGTATTTGCGCAATGACCTGGACAATTACTGGTGGCTTATTCAAAAGCTCTCCAAATCGGAACGTCTACTGCTCTGGAATGCACGAGGCTCGGAAGAGGATTTGTTTGATGATGACGAACATGGAAAAATCGGCTTTGTTCCTGCTGAGTGCTTGGAGACCTATGAGGAGCGGCTTGCACGGCTTAATTGCTTCCGCAACGAGAACTTGGACAAGGAGTTGGAGTTAGAGACTACTGGCGTTCAACCCAAGGAATTGGTGGCTCTGTCTGAAGAGGTGACGAGTCCGTCCGATACGAAACCCGTTCTTTTTGGGAGAACAGGATCGATTCTTAAAAAATCTGGGGCATTCAAGCTCAGTAACAAGCTGGTGACGTTCGAGAACTTGGAGGACTCACGTGGGCTTGAAGATGACGACGTGGAGTTCTCCGATGACGATGAGGTGGATTTCTCCGACCACTACTACTCCATGTCGCATGAAGATATAGCGCCCAGCCCCAGTTTGGCCGACCGCGAGGCTGACGAAAAGCACCTGGAAGTACTCAGTGACGTCTTCCCCAGCGAAATCCCCCTCCAGATCAACAAAAAGTCCCGCAAGAAAAGTGCACCCAAAGAGCACGAGGTTTTTGGGTTCGATCAGCCCAATATGCATGTCAAGGAAGACCAGGCGTCCATAGGATCCTTCTCCCCCGATACCCCCCAGCAAGAGCCAACCAAGCAATTCAACGACGATGGAGGCCAAGTTCGTCGATCACTCATTATCGACCGTCTCCATCTCGTCACGTCAGACCTCACAGATACTAGTCGAGACGTGACATTCGGCGGAGTGCTTCATGCAGAAGACCTAGGGCTGGATGGAGACCCTGAGTGCATGATTCCCGATACCCAAAGCTTTAAAACACAGCTGATGGAGGAGGTCAGCACGCCGCGGACCAGTATACTGAACCATAGCGATATCAAGATCAGCGAGTCGGAGTCGGACATTGCAAATACAATCTCTCCTCGCGAAAAGAAGAGGTCCAAGCCCATGCATGATATGTTCACGCCGTTGCTTGGCAAATTGGACGAGCTCACAGAGAAATTGGCGGAATTCGAGCAATCCCTATAGATATTGCGACGCACCCCAATTATGAAATAAACTCTAATAATGATATCTCCATGATATCTAATGACCTCAGATATCTTAGCGGTATCTACCATGGTGTCTAGGGACTATAGCTCCTTGGCATCCAATAATCTAATACTATTATATGTTTAGTCATCCATACACGCATAATAACGACTGAACTTTGTTTAGTAGTACACAGTAGATTTAATCACTTAGCACTGTTGATGATGAGTCCAGTCACGTGACTTGCAGTCAAAAATATAGTATTGGTCTCCAAGTCTTTTTTCAAGCAACTTTTTGTTGGTATTTTGTGAATGACTCTTGAGACTCTGGGGGAGACTGTCTCTGGTGTTGGATAATAGAATTAGAATAAAACTGCATAAAACTATGACATTACGTTTTATTTCTACTACTACTCTACTACTACCAATTGCTAATACACTTGGTACTTAATGTGAGCTGTCACTAAATTAACTAATATTCTACCACTCTTACATGCAGACTACACAAGATATTACCACCATACACAACTACTCTACTCTACTCTACTATACTATACTATACTACTATACTATACTATACTATACTATACTACTATACTATACTATACTATACTATACTATACTATACTACTATATTATACTACTATATTATACTACTATATTATACTACTATACTATACTACTATACTACTATACTATATTATACTACTATACTACTATACTATACCACTGACTACTTTACTATACTACTATACTATACCACTAACTACTATACTATACTACTATACTATACCACTAACTACTATACCACTAACTACTATACCACTGACTACTATACCACTGACTACTATACCACTGACTACTCTTTTTCAGCCTGTTGATGACCATCATGGCTGAGGTGATAAGGACATAGTAAAAACAAGAAAGTAATTGTGGACTCTTGGATATGTGGACTCTTAAAAACAGGACTCCTCAATCTGCGCAATAAATACTTTACTGTTAAATTTGTGGACTGTTTTGTGGACTGTTTTGTGGACTCGGGGAGTTGTGTCTTCTGCAAGAGCCCATAGTTTGCATCATTTTATTTGGTTCTTTGGTAGTGTAATGTGTTTGTAAAGTTTTAGCACAATCATTTATTCCCACACTAGATAAGTTCTGGATGGCTTGTTTGTTTCTTATACCATAGACTTCTACAGAAACGCAAAGGTCAGATTTCTTGAGCAAACCTTTTTTTTCTAGCATTTTAAAGTTAGTTATTAGTTAGTTAGTAGTTAGTAGTTAGTAGTTAGTAGTTAGTTAGTAGTTAGTAGTGAGTTAGTTAGTTAGTAGTGAGTTAGTTATTAGTTAGTTAGTAGTTAGTAGTGAGTTAGTTATTAGTTAGTTATTATTTAATAGTGAGTTAGTAGTGAGTTAGTTAGTTAGTAGTGAGTTAGTAGTCAATCAGTTAGTCATCGTCGTAAGGAGTCTTCGCCATAGTATAGTCTAGGTCAACGTATTAGGCAGTAATATCTTCAATGACCCTATTAAAGTCTTAATTAAGGTTGCTATTGTCGCCATAGTCGTTCAATGTCAACCTCCGTCCAAATAATTGTCACAGTCGAGAAACTACTACTTGTTCAGTACTACTAATTGGTCATAACTACTACTTGGTCAGTACTACTACTCGGTCAGTACTACTACTCAGTCAGTACTACTACTCAGTCAGTACTACTACTCAGTCAGTACTACTACTTGGACATAACTACTACTCGGTCACTAATACTACTCGGTCACTACTACAGCAAGCCTTGGTGCTTACTTTTATTAGTCGGTACTTGGTATTAGTCCTGAGTCAAGTTACTTCTAGTCAGTGCTACTACTCGATTAGAGTCAGGCTACTTACTAGTCTCAGCCGGTGCTTTCTGTTACTACTAGTCAGTACTTGGTCCTTGTCCATCTCGGTCTACCACTTGCTACTTCTTTTAGCCAATCAGTACTACTAACTTTAGTCATTCAGTACTACTTACTTTAGATAGTACTTACTTTGATAGTACTTACTTTGATAGTACTTACTTTGATAGTACTTACTTTGATAGTACTTACTTTGATAGTACTAACTTTAGATAATACTTACTTTATACAGTACTAACTTTGGTCAGTAGTACTTCCTGACGGTGCCATGTCAACAGTAAATGAACATAGGTAAGTCGATCCTAAGCTCCAAGCATAGGTGTAATAAAATGATTATGTTTTAGGGAGGGAAAGGGTAAATGGTTAAAATTCCAGTATTTGCATATGAAAACGGTAACGTAAAGAATGTGAAGACATCGGAAGAAGTTCTGGAAAGTGGTTTTTTTATAACATTCAATAACCTTGGAAATGGATTAACCAGAGAGAAGGTTCAGGAATGGAATAGTCACTTCTCGTTTGGGCCCAGTGCACTTACTGGACAGTATTACTAGTCAGTATTACTAGTCAGTATTACTAGTCAGTATTACCAGTTCCTTTCTTCGTTCTCTTTGGAAGCCAATAGTCAATACGTTTTGACCAAAATATGGCACTGCTCATACCATGATTTAGCTGCCATTGGCATATTGTAGGAGCCAATTAGCCTTTTTGTCAGGAGGCTTAACACGGCCAGGCTTTCGCGGTGGGAAGTCCAAAGCTAGAGAGCCATGATTTTCTTGGTGAATGCTTTTTTTTTGGCATTTCAGATTTTTTTTATTTCCATTTCAATTTCTTGATTTTCATTCCAATCGCTTTTAAAAAAGTCTTTTAAAAAAAATGTCCGTGGATTGGTTTTTTATGTGGTTATACTTACAGTGGTGTTGTAGATTTTGTGTAATTTCGCACCACTGAGCATAATACTGGGAAAAGTAGAAAAAGTATTAGTACACTAGATGTCCTACTCGACGTACTACACAGACATACCTAAAACTGACATCATAGTGACCAGACTATTGTGTACCGTTACTATCCACATACACTAAGTACACTAAAATACACTAAAATACACTCTAAATACACTATAAATACACTCTAAATACACTATAAATACACTAAAATACACCATAAATACACCAAAATACACTAAGTACACTAAAATAAACTATAAATACACTCTAAATACACTCTAAATACACCATAAATACACTAAAATACACCAAAATACACTAAAATACACTAAAATACACTAAAATACACTAAAATACACCAAAATACACTAAAATACACCAAAACACACTAAAATACACCATAAATACACCAAAATACACTAAAACACACTTCAAATACACTAAAATACACCAAAATAATTCGGACAGTACAGTGTTTTTCAAAAGTATTCAAAACAGCGCGCCCAAATGTTTCAAACCACATTAGGAAACTTAAACAAACCATTAATTCAAAAAAGTACCGTTTTTAAGATTTAGTAGAGACTTCACATAAACCGATTATTTTTAATTATTGAGTCTTCGCAATTTTTAAGTCATAAGTATGAACTTTTTTGAATTATTGGTTGTTTAATTTCGCAAGTGTAATTGGTAATATCAGTACCTTGGAAGTACCATGAACATACTCATATTTACTTAATCATTGTTAAGTAAAGGTGTTTTAGATTTAATATAGATTCAAGTGAAAAGACTTAGGGAATCAGATGTATACAAGAACCTGGTAATATCTCGGGACTAGATGGATGCGAATGGGTGCGAAGAGGGCAATGCAAATATTGCAAATCATACAACCCCAAGAAATTGGATGAAAGCCAAAAGTTCGCGATATAAATGTATAGTTATCTGTACAAATCACCGTACGACTATGTTTTGCTGTGGTTCAATGTTATATTCTTGTAGTGGTTAGGAGCCCCTACGGTCATCTTACACTTGCATGTTGAATACCATTTTTATTTAAAGCTGCACGATACCTTTAAGAATACTTGAGTGTACTTTGATACTTTGCTTGATATAATAAATTACTGGTGCTGCCATTGCTCTGCACATTTCTGGCGTTCAGTAGTACCATAATGCCATAGTAGAGTAGTACCATAATGCCATAGTAGAGTAATACAAGAGTGAAGTACTAATATGGTAGTGTAAAGATCTTTCTGAAACGTTAAGTCGCGTTGCCTTGAATACTTTTGAAAAACACTGCATACTATCCACTATATACTACTATATACTACCAAACAATATCTACTGATATACACTATACACTATACACTATACACTATATACTATACACACACTATACACTATACACTATACACTATACACTATACATTACAGCGTTTTTCAAACATATTCAGACCAGAGTGACAAAATGTTTGGTACCCCTCGCAAGTCTTTCAAACCAAATGGCGTAATGTTTCACACCATTTTTCATTACAATTCAATATTCTGAAGTGTTAAATATGGACGATTACCTCATATCTACTACATTGGGGAGTCTTGCAGTAGCAAGCAAGGGTCAAACCGGACGGAACTGAAGTGGAAGGGGTACGAAACTTTATGAATATTGGTTTGTTTAATTTTGCTAGTGTGGTTTGAATTGTTTTGCCCCGCTGGTATGAATATTTTTGAAAATTACTGTACTGTCCGAATACACAGTATGACCAGAGTGTATATTATAGAATATACTACACCACTATACACCACTGTCTTATACTACACTGGCTTATACACCACTGTACTACACCACTGTACTACACTGTCTTATACTATACACTATACACCACTGTCTTATACTATACACTATACATACACTATACACACACTATATACATATACATACAATATATACTACACCACGCTGTACTCTACTATACCGCACTGCGCTTTACTATTACGGTACCACTGTAGCATGCTCACAGTATTAAAGCTGATGCGGGTCCAGTATTGCATTAGTGATAATTCCGGGAAACTAGCCCTACTCTAGAATCACCACCAGGAGAATTCCCAACAATTCATAATTCCCAATTTAGTCAATACTAAAAGGAAGAAAGAACGAAAGAAAGAACATACGAAAAGAGAACATACGAAAAAAGACCATACGAAAAAAGAACATACGAAAAAAGAACATACAAAAAAAGAACATACGAAAAAAGAACATACGAAAAAAGAACATACGAAAAAAGAACATAAGAAAAAAGAACATAAGAAAAAAGAACAAAAGAAAAAAGAACATAAGAAAAAAATCAAAAAAATCAAAAAATTCTCTACTATCCCAAAAAGTCCATCTGTAAGTCCCCGTAATACACCGGCTTGTCGATGCCTGCATGAGCGCGGATATCAGCAAAAATACCCATCGCATCCATCTTTCACCATCATGTGGCAAGCTCAACCACACGAGTTGGCAGAACTCGAGAAGATCTTCAAGGCGACGCTCTCACGGGACGCTTCGGAACGGAACGCCGCAAATGACTTTTTGGCCCACGCTCGCCTTCTGCCCGAATTCGAAAACTACCTTTGTGAGTTATTGGTTAATGACACCACCAGCCACCATCACGGCTCCCCCAATGGAGTGGCCACGGAGGTGAGGGCTGCTGCTGGGCTCCAGCTTAAAAATATGATTTTGAAAGACCCTTCGCCGCCACGTGATCATGTCAAAGCAGTCGTTTTCCGGGGGTTGGTACTGCACGATGCCTTGGTCCGGAATATCACCGGAAATGTCATCACCCAGCTTTTTACCGCCCAGGGTGTGGATGCTTGGCCCCAGGCTTTGGGTCATCTTTTGGACACGGCGGAAGGGGCTCCATCGATGCAGGAAAAGGAGGCTGCTGTCTCTTCGCTTGCCAAGATCTGTGAGGATAGCTCTGCTTCCATGGATCGAGAGATCTCGGGCCAAAGACCCTTGGACCATATTGTGGCCCGTCTTTTGGCGCTTTGCCGGGCGTGTGTGGCCGATTCCACCGCATTTCGCTTGAAAGAACATGTGGTCACGTGCCTCAACCATCTTGTACCCCTCAAGCTGCAGCTGTTGCTCGTTCACATGGAGGAGTATTTGCAGCTTCTTTTCCAGCTTGCTACGGAGCAAAATAAGGGCGTTCGGAAGGCTGTGTGCAGTGCGTTCTTACTTATCCGGGAGCTGCATCCTGACAAGTTGGTGCCGCATCTTCCGGGAGTTATTGCATACTGTGTACATTGCGTGGATAGTGGAGACGAAGATGAAACGGTTTCCTTGGAAGCTTGTGAGTTTTTGTTGGCGTTGGCTGAACTGAAGGATAAGACCGAGGCCCAAGTGATGCTCCCGGCCCTTGTGCAGGTTCTCCCCGTGCTTTTGCTGCATATGGTTTACTCCGAAGAGCTGATTTTGCTTATGGAGGTTTTGGATAGTGCTGATGGTATGGGAACGGCAGACCGGGAAGAGGATGTGCGTCCTAATATGGTCAAGTCTAAAGATGCACACAAGCCGCGGGCTCAAAACCACCCGGATGACCTGGATGATCTGGATGATCTGGATGCCGATGCTGAAGCTGAGCTTGACCAGTGGAACTTGCGCCGGTGTTGTGCCGCCACTTTGGATGCTCTTTCGTTGGCATTCCCTCAAGAAGTCATTGATATCTCGCTCCCAATTCTCCAGCAACAGATTGTGTCGACCGAATGGGCCACGCGTGAGGCTGCCATCTTGGCATTTGGAGCCATTTCCAAGAGCTGTATCGAACTTGCCAGTGATAAGTTGCCCACACTTGTGCCGTTCTTGGTGGACCGCATGAAAGACTCCGAACCAAGGGTCCGCCAGATCACGTGCTGGACTCTTTCTCGATACTCCGAGTGGGTGGCTGAAGAAGCGCATGATGGAGGTCAATATTCGCTGTATTTCCAGCCCACATTCGAGGCCATGGTGGCTCTTACACTAGACCGGCAGAAGGTGGTGCAGGAAGCCGCCTGTTCAGCACTCTCGTCGTTCATCGAGAACACCGAACCATCGCTTCTCGAGTACTACGTGGGTCCGTTGTTGGAGCAGTTTGCCCGGTGTTTTTCCGTGTACCAACGTAAGAACTTGATCATGCTCTACGAGTGTGTATCTACGTTCGTGGACCGTATCGGGGCAGAAATTTTTGGACACAGGTCCGAATACGCCGAGATTCTCTTGCCTCCTTTATTGAAAAATTGGCAAAATTTGGCTGATGATGATACTGATTTATGGCCATTATTGGAGTGTATGGCCAGTGTGGCTACAGCCATGGGGGAATCGTTTGCACCGTATGCAGTGCCGGTGTTCCAAAGGGCCGTTAAAATATTGGGGCACACCGTGGAAATGAACCAGCTCGTGCACACAGACCCCTTGATCGAGGCCCCCGAAAAGGCCTTCATGGTGACATCTTTGGACCTTCTCAGTGGGCTCATGCAGGGCTTCCAGAACCATTCACAGGAACTTTTGAGCCACGACCCCGACTTCATGCCCTTGGTGCTCACGTGCTTGGAGGACCACGACGATGACGTCAGGCAGCTGGCCTACGCCCTTTTGGGCGACTTGACCATCTACACCTACTCAGCCTTCGTGCAACCACATCTTGCGCGGATCATACCTGGGGTGGGCAATGAGATGCACAACTGCTCTTATGCCACATACCCAGCAGCCAATAATGCCGTGTGGTGTCTTGGGGAGATAGCACTCCAGGCCACTACTCAAGATTTGGAGCCGTACTTGGCCAATCTCGTGGCTCTTTTGGTGCCTATGCTTAACTCAGATGCTGAGTTCATGATATTGCAGAATACCGCCATTTGTCTTGGGCGCATGGGAATAGCCATTGCAGACGGAAATATGGTTTTGGCATCGCGTCTTCCGGAAATCGTTTTCTCATGGTGTTCCCAAATGGACTATGTGATGGAAGATAACGAAAAGGATACGGCGTTTTTGGGCATGACACGCACCATCAATGCCAATCCGGATCAAGGCATGGGCCAGCTTTCGACTTCTCAAGGACGGAAGAATTTGGCACAGTTCATGAGCTGTATTGGGGGTTACGAGAACCCGTCGGAGGACTTGAAGGGCGCCTTTTACCTGCTCGTTTCCAGCTACAAGGCACTTTTGGGCTCTTCATGGACTGAAGTTTTGGCCTTGGTGGATGTTCAAAAGAGAGGCGTTCTTCATGAGACTTATGGCGCATGATCATCTGACCGAACCGATTTATCCAGATAAATTGCCGATATGGGCCAATAGCATCGTACAGAGTATATTGTTCGGATTGATCATGTGACTTGGTACTCTATTGAGTATTCTTTCGCAGCCGTAGTAGTTACTCCCAGTTAGACCACCGATATCCGTGGCAGACTTATATCATCATTAGTACATATACTTAATCAGGTATGAGTGGTATACTAGTCCCAGTAATAGAGTACCCTGTACCAGTATAGACCTGGATGCTGGAATAAGTAGCACGAACTTAGATGGCTTAGGGCCCTATTTTGAGTGCTTCCATAATGAGCTAATGCCAGATTAGTGGAGTTCTCCTCCTTCACCCGAAGTAAACACTTTTTTAAAGCGTCTACATATCTTGATGACAATATGAGGACAGTGTCCTATAGTATGAATCATTCACTGGATATTACCCCATGGTTAATCACAAGTTCTCCTGGTATCAGAACTGTCATTGCGGATCTTAATTTAACAAACAGGTTTCCCTCTTTTATGCACTCACTGTACCCCAATACTTTTGAACTGATCACGTGTAGAGCACCTCATTGACTAGACCAATAGGCAAGTCCCACACGCCACTGGGAGCTTTCCACACATAGTCCACGGGCACATCCGGGTAAACTGCATACTCATCGGTGAAGGTGCGTAGATCCGTAAGGTCGAGAGTCCGGATCTCGATGTTATAGAGTGAAAGCAGCACGTACGCATGGAGCATGAGCATCAAGGAGTAAGCGGGAATGGCCTGGGCCCAGTACTTGTCGGGGTAATAGGAGATGCCCACGTGATTCAACACCAGGTGGGGCGCCAAGATCCACACCACAAACATCGCCAACGCTAGTGTACATAGCACGTACATGAAGAATCCCCGGTATTCGGTGTACAGGGTGACGTTGGTGGACACGGTGACGTCGGACTCACGTGCCAACTGGTCCTGGAGCCTGGGCCCGTCCGAACGTGACTCAGGTGTCATATCTTTGGCGGGGTTTGTTTTTGAAGTATAATATTCTGGAGACAGGTCACTATGGTCTGTCATATCATTGGAGGGACCCCTGGTCATATCATCAAGGTGTACTGTGCTTATGGTGGAGACAATAGGTTTGAGCCAGGTGCGAGTTGGTCACATGACCTGGCCAGACTCCATGTCTTATAGTATGGTAAACCAAACACCATAACAACATTTGACATTTCTATTTTATAATGAATAACTTATTATTTTTTCAGTCCTGACATGGTTTCCTTCTTTCCTTTTTTTTCTTCTTTTTCCCTTTTTTTTGTCTGTCTATTGGTGTCTATTGGTCTTAAAGGTACCACTGGACATTGTCCTTCTTCATGCCACTAACTTTAACTATGCCACTAACTTTAACTATGCCACTAACTTTAACTATGCCACTAACTTTAACTCTGCCACTAACTTTAACTATATACTTTTTCCTTCTTCGTCACTGATGAAGCCAGGGAGAAATGTA
>NKZC01000378.1:0-12952 GCA_002374385.1 Metschnikowia borealis
GGGTAATATCATTGAGGAATTGTGCTCTCGAAGAGCACGTGACGTGTCCTATCCTGTATTCAGATGAGTAGGATCCATGTCTAACAATTTTATACCAAGGTCCCTTGGCCCAGTTGGTTAAGGCGTGGTGCTAATAACGCCAAGATCAGCAGTTCGATCCTGCTAGGGACCACTTTTC
This sequence comes from Metschnikowia borealis, assembly GCA_002374385.1. NCBI lineage: Eukaryota > Fungi > Ascomycota > Pichiomycetes > Serinales > Metschnikowiaceae > Metschnikowia > Metschnikowia borealis. The sequence continues at coordinate 179 of NKZC01000378.1, forward strand.
TTCGGGCGTGTGGCGCAGTTGGTAGCGCGTTCCCTTAGCATGGGAAAGGTCTCCGGTTCAAATCCGGACTCGTCCATTTTTTATACTTTTTCTTTGTGTAATTCACCGATTCAATAAATTTTTAGCCTACTGATCTCGCGGTTTATGTTCAACTCTTTCTAAATTAATTAATATTTATAATCCGTTTGCCGACCTCTCACTGTCGCATTAGTTGCAATAGTTGCCTCTCTTAGCCTGTCCTGTACCAGCTTCCAAAAACCCGATTGTGTACTGATTAGGGCGGAGTACTTTTCGAGGATCAATAGGTGCTTCGCCATGAGCAAATCAAATTCTCTAGCCACAGCCTTGATTTTGTGCCTCCTTTCAAGAACTAAGCTGGGGTCCAATCCTTTATAAGCCTCAGAAGTCAAAACAGGGATTTCCATAGTCAGGAGCTCCTTGAGGTTGCTGCAGTATTTCACTAATTGTTGGTGTTTAATAAGTATGAGTTCTTGTTTGGTTAAATCATCAACTGGACTTTTTTCAGACACCGGAACGGCTTTCGCGTTGACCAGTTCCTCATTTGCTCCATTACCCGAAGAATCTGGTTTTTTGACCAGACCCTCTATAAGTTTAATAGTTTTATCACCTGGCCTCTGGAATTGCTTCATCACGCCAGGCACATGTTGTAGCTCTGGGTTGTTGGCGTAGACGGAATCGATTTTGGCGTGGAGACGGTTGATTCTAGAAACCACAGTATCTCTTTCAACGAGTGGGTCTTTTAGGTCTTGCAGGTCTTGCAGGTCTTTTTTTGTGATGCCCAACTGAAGCTCCAAGGCGTGTAACCTGCTGTTTATGGTTTCATAGGTGGAGGGATTCATTGGGTTAGAAGTAGAAGTATGTGTATTGTATCGCGAAGATAGTATGCGTGACTATATACAGCACCACTCCTGCAACACTACCAGAGTGTCTAGGCGCTGTTTTTTGTGGAGACCGGCCTATTCTTCTTCGCTGCTGCTCAAGTAATCATTAGCTTCAGCACTGCCATGTAATTGTCGAAGGCTCATGGGTGTCTTGTTGGCGCCAAACCGGGGCATCATCGAATGGTGGGGCGCCTTCTTTTCTTCCTTGACATCGATGATAATGGGCTCTCCTTTGGTGACATCCTCCGATGCAGAGTCTTCGTCACTATCGAAAGATGCCCCGTGCTTCGAAGCTTGGTCAGATTCCAAAACCTCCTCTAACTGATCCTCGAGATCGGCCCATTCGTCATCCAAATCATGGTCATTATTCTTGGACACTGACATACTGGATGCCGTCTTCCCGGCATCCGTCTTTACAGTATCGGTGACTATGTTTAGATTGCTATTCTCCACCTTCCCCTTAGTGACGTGTTCATCCTGAGAATCACCGTTGTCGTCACTGCCTAGATCCTCGAAGTCGGAAACACTGATAATGTCGTTGTTCTGTGGTTTCTTTGCCGGTGGGCGTTTGGATGCAGGTCGAGGAGCCTTCTTTGGAGCTTTCTTCTTCATCACTGGAGCTGTCGCCGGCACAGAAGCAGCAGGAGCCGTATTGGTGGAAACGTCTGGTTTGGATTTATGCAGAGGAAGTATCACGTCACTATGACCCAGCGAGGCTTGCTTGCGCCAGTCCCGAATCGATGCCCTCCATTTCTCTGCATTTCTGGACTTGCTGACCCGAATAGTGCTTCCGAGCTTTCTGAGGGCCACCGTCACCTCCGCTCCCATAGCGTCGCTGTTAGGCGTAAACGAGAGATAGTAGGAGTCATTTGGTGCCGATGCAGCCGCCTGCGGGCGCTGTCTTTGAGGAACACCCTCAAATATGATGGGGAGTGCATCTGTCTGCTTGAGTTTCTCCGAGGACAGAGCCTCCAAGATGCAAATCTGGTCTCCCTGATATAAGTGGAGGGCACTGGACTGGTCCATGGAGTCGGGGATAAAGCCATATCGAACGGCAAGGGAGGAGGTATCCAGGTCTGGTTCAGAGCCGTTTCCAATGAGCACCGAGAGGTCGATGTCGTACTCTCCGTCGGCAATGTTCATATCGTCAAATTCCCCGGAGGTGTTCTCACAGAACATATAAGTGCTGGCGCACGTGAGGGGTGCACATGACATACACACGTGATACGTGCACTACTTATGCCGATTAACTCTTCTAAAGTGTATTATGCAAGTCTCAAAACAAAACAAAACAAAACAGAGAAATATGCAGGGGTCAGACAAGTGTAAAGAAATCACTTTCTTTCAGAAGCGTGTGACGAATGTCTGAACTGCCGGCTTCTACCTGCGCCGGATTTCGAGGTGCATGCGCGTGTTGATTTCGATACACTACGTGAAGAAGCCTACACATGTCCAAAAGGGAAGCTTCCGAGGAGCAGGAAATCGGGATTTTCCACCCAAAGGTCATCCTTCTCTCCTCAGGAGTGACCGGCGGAATGCTCCTAAGCTACAAGTTCTATAATCGTTATGTTCGTCGCATCAGAACGTATCTAAACCTCACCCCACGCATATTGGACAACCAACGGAAATTGTACGGTAAGGTCACGCGTGTCGGTGATGGGGATAACTTTCGATTTTACCATACTCCTGGAGGAATCTTTATGGGGTGGGGATGGCTCCGGAAACCACCGATGAAACGGACGGAATTGAAGGATCAAACATTGATGATTCGACTATGCGGCGTGGATGCACCGGAAAGTTCCCATTTCGGCAAACCGGCGCAACCTTATTCGGCAGAGGCCCTTGAATGGCTACATAAATATCTTATAGATAGGTCGGTGACGATCACGCCATATTCAATTGATCAATATAAGCGAGTGGTGGCCCGGGCACAGGTGTGGAAATGGAATGGGCGCCGCGATGTGAGTGCCGAGATGCTAAAAAATGGCCTCGCTGTGTTGTACGAGTCTAAACTAGGTGCTGAGTTTGGGAATTGTGAACAATGGTACCGCAAGCTCGAGGCCAAGGCGAAGGCAAAGCGCCGCGGGTTATGGTCTTTGGGGAAGAAGTTCGTTAGCCCAGGCCAGTACAAAAAAAATAATGAGTGAGGGGTCCGTTGGTGGTGCTCACTTGAGCAATGAGCTGACGTCTTCAGCCAACTGGTCTGCATTGGCCCGGGTATCTGCCTCTGCATACACCCGCACTGCGTCTTCAGTTCCTGAGGCCCTGACAAAAGACCTTCCGTCTTGATACTTCTCAACAATAGAATCGATTTTTTCCTGCATCCCCACGGGCTCCACTAACATTCTCTCTGCGTTTGTAGTCTTGAACACCGTTCTGTCTGGGACAATAACCTTGACCAACTTATTGGGCAAGTCCGTGTACTCAGTGTCCCATGCCTGGGCATCCAACTGCAAGTAGTAAAGAACGGCCAATACACTCAATAAGTCTGCAATAGCATCACCCACGGTTTGGTTGATCAACTTGGTGAACTGCTTCAAGACCTCTAATGCTTCCTCCTCTTCGGGGCCGCTACATTTGTAGTCGAAGATTTTTTTCTCGGCCTCTGGGGAGAAGATGACGGTTCCATGGCCATTAGCCTCGAAATAAACTCCAACGTCATACTTCTCCGCCTCATGATGCAAATGCTTGACTCCGGTTGGAGTACATCTCACAGGAATCTTGAGCACGTCCTCGACGTACTTGGTGGACGAACCATTGGCATATGCCGTTTGGACAACGGCAATATCAAGAGCCAACTTCGAGGTGTCGATTTTGGAGAGCAATCTCTGCAAGAATAACGCAAGAAGAGTGGCGATCTTGTCTCCGTCTAAAAGCTTGAATACTCCCTTGTCATCCTGGAAGTAATGCACCAATCTGTCTGCATCACCATCAAAGGAGGCATACAACTTGCCAGCTTGTGGAACAACATTGGCTGGGGTTTTCTGGTTTGTCTTGACGAAATCAGCACCACAGTTGGAGTTCAAGGTCTCGGGAATGTCGTACGAGGAGTTAACAAACGAGTACGAGATCTCCTGGTCCAAATATTTCTCGAGCAATGTCTTGATCTTGGGTGCACCAATGCCGTTGGCAGAGTCAATGGTGATATCGATCTTCTGCCCCGAGCCTAAGCGAAAGATGCTCTTGAACGCAGAGGCCATCTTTTCGTAGTACCCTTCCTCCAGACACTTCCCGTAGCTTGGATCGTTGGAAGTACGGGTAATGTAGTGTAATTGGGGGGTTGTAAAAAGTCCATAGTCGTCTACCTTGCTGGCAGGAAGCGACTGGATGCCGTCCACAGTGGCCTTGGCCAAGTGAGGCGACGATTCTCTGGAGTCACGAGCCACGATCACGTGCGCAGGCGACTCGAGATCAATGTTCAATTTGCTGGCGATTTCATTCACTTTTGCGGCCAACTGGTCGGCCGCAGTGTTGGCTAGTTCCGTGGCGTAGCTCTCCCACGAGGCCTCCAACATGCTTCCCATGGGATCCACCACTTTCACGCCATTATCCTGAGGAGGGTTATGAGAGGCCGTGATCATCACTCCAATGGATTTGCCTCCCAAGTACTTGGATCTCAAACCGGCAACAATCCCCACGGTGTAGTTGACATAGTCCAAGAGATCAGCCTTCATGCGGAACCCGGCAGTGCCGTAGACATACGTAATGTTCTCAGGGCGGGAGTAGGCTTTGGATTTTTGTGCAATCAAGTTTTCAATAGACATGGTGCGTTGGATGCTATGAAGGAAAGGAGGCGGTATTTATGTTCTGTTCGTGAAGCAGCTGGCGAGTTGACGGTAAGTGGTGCTGGGGTGGTGTTGAGGTTTATTATAGGCGCGGTTTAAAGGCGCGGCTCCAAACTTGGAATGTGCACTGCTACATCATCTGCTCAGTCATCACCATATGAAGAAACCCGGGACATTTGCGTCGTTTGACCCCAAAAAAGGACCCAACAAAAGCCCTGGTACTGTCAAGAACCTCCCGCCCAAAAAAGGCGCCGAGTTCTACCGCGAATTGGCCGAAACCGGACGGCCTGACTGGAAGAAGGCTCCTAAAGAGGTGAGAACTAGATACAGAGGCGTGTACTTGATTTTATTTTCCATTCCAATTATTCTCATGCCAGGCTGGGAAATATATAGACGGTTGTCAGGAAAATCCACCAAAAAGGTCCAACAGGGCGAAATCATAGAGGGCCAAACAGTCCGTAAGTTCAGTGAGGAGGAGAAGTGGAGAACAGAAAGGGAAAGTGTGATGTACAAGCTCTTCGGAAGAGATCTTTTTCTTGAAGGCTTCACCAAAAATTCCATAACCGATTCCAACAAAGACTCCGATATTAAAAACACGTGATGTGTAAGAAGAATTGCTTCTCTAGAACGATCTCGTTCTTTCATGCTCTCACTTCCAGCGTTGCTTAGGGACTTTCAATGGCTGTGTCAAATTCACGTCGTCATAACGGGATCCCATCGAAGAACCCGGCCGTTCGGGGGACGTAGACCTCCACGTGGGCGAAAGAAAGAGGTTTTCCTTGTCGCTAGGGGAAAGGTGAGGAATTTGCACCGAGTTCAACGACGGTTTCCGTGATAGAGGGTCGAAGGGTGGTGTCCGAAGAAGACTTTTGTGGGTGCTACTTGCAAAGCTGTTCAATTGGCGTTTGTCCACCCATGGTGATAACAACTTCTTGTCGTCACTGTCGTCGGGGGTTTGGATCAACGAAAAGTCCTCGGTGTCCACCCCTCCCTGATAATCCTCCGGGGTGTCTTCTAGGACGGATGGTAAGTCACCCCAGCTAGAAGAGCTGCAGTTTCTGTGAGGTGTTTTGACCTCAGCCCTGCGCTCAGGCGAGTAGAACACTGGGTTATCGGGGGCGATGCTAGGAATCTTAGTCGTACCTCCCACTTTCTCGAGAATGGGAAGTTGCAAGCGATGGTAGCGTGGCACAATCCGGGGAATCTTGGACTTGAAGTTGTCACTCTTCTTGAGAATTTCCAAGAGCTGCTTGGTCGTTCTGCTTTTGGGTTTGGGGGATCTAGTCTTTTCACTGATCAACGGTAATTCGGGCGACCGACTGTACATACTCGATTTTCGAGAGACCCGATTCACTGGCGAAAGATTAGGAACAGAAGATTCGCCCAATACGTTTTTTGATGCCACCCGAGTCATGGGTGTTTTCTTGTTTGTAGACATAGTATCACCGTTTTTAATGCAAACCTTTTGCTCCACTCCAGATGTTTCTGAAAGGCCCATTATGGCCATTTGTATGTTTGACTTGGGGATTTCTTGCGCGTCGATATTCAAGTCTAGAATCCGGTCCTTCCTGACGACACTGTACGGTACTGTAGTAGCTGGGCTGATGCCCAAGCCCAAATTCAAACTGCCTCCTGAAGGAGCCCGTGGGTCCTGGTTTTTGGGCTTTGAATGAGTACTCACTGAGGCATCCGGGCCAGTGCTCAATTTTGAAATAGCCATGATCTCATCAATTCCCGCCAGCGGAAAACTCAGACCAGAAACTGCATTTGGCGACGAAACCGATGCTCTTTTTGACTCATGTGATGCAGACAGAGCCACAGATGGCGATGGGGGTTTCTCTTCTCCGAGAAGAACATTGAGATATGACCATCGCGGTAAAACTGACTCGTTGTATAGCGACAACAAGTCTTTCTGGTAAATTAAGGAATCCTTGAATGCCAAGTTAATGAGCTTTATGGTACTTGAGCAGACCTTGAAATCACCTGCAATTTTTTCGGAAACAGCAACTATACCCTCCTTTTTAACATCTCGTATGAGCTTATGCACTCTGTCCAGAGTCTCTGTGATCACAAAATAGAAGACCTTGTAGTACCTGGAGTCGATAGAGTTGCGTTTCAAAGCTGCAAAGTTCACCAAGAGGGCGTCCCACCTGTTCTGGAGATTCCGAAAGTCGGATTCAAGAAGTTCATTTGCATCTTGGAAAAGAGCAGCATTTAGACTGTCGAAATCGGCGATTTTGTGAGCCAAAAATTCAATTGAGGCTTGCATTGGATCTAAACGCTTTTCAAGCTGGTCTAGCCGGTCGAAACTCAGCTCCTCGCCATCGTATAATGAAGGTAGAGACACGGAACTCAATTGTGGAGAGCTGACCTTGCGAAGGCCATCAAAGCGAAACTTCTCCAAAATCTGTTCAATAGTGAGCTTTTCATTGATGTATGGTTGCTTAAAGGTGTTCTTTATGGAGAACATCTCGGAGGAGCAGTCAGAGAGCTCGATATCCAAGGTGTCAATGATCAGGTGGCGGAGTTCCATGTACGAAGTGGCCACATCTGACCTCTTTTTGATGCTGGTAACAAGCTGCATAGAATCCATAGAGAGCAGAGCTATCTGCTCAAGAGTAAGGCTGCCCGATAGATTGAGCCTTAGGTCAAATATCAGAGTCAAGTAGGCGTCTATTTTCTTCAACAAGGTAAGGAGTTGAAAAGTGATCTTTCTGTTGTCGTAGTACCAGTCCAAGTTGGTATTGTGGTTCAAGATGCCCCTGGCACAGTCACTCAATTTGCGCAAGTACGAGCCTAGGGTTTCTAGTATGCGTTCAATTTTGAAGGTTTCATGATGATTGAGATCCAGGTGCTTTGTCGGTAGGTCAAAGTCCACAATCAGTTCAATGTCGAACTGGTTCACTGCCCAAGATAGACCCTTTGCGGGCAGACTGGCCATCGGAATTTGAGTGTTCAGAGATTGCAGTTTTCTTCAGACACGAAGAGTACTTCAAAGGTGAAACGAGCACGTCAGGGTTAAAACGAGGACGTTCAAGGAGCTTGTTGTTTGTGTGGTATCTGGTCTAGCTTCACTGGTGTCTCAGGTGTGTTTACAATCCATGTGCGTGGGCGCGAAGTGCAGGCCCAGTGTTTGGGGCTCGCCAGTTGACTATTTCGCGGCATCTCTTGAATTCTTCAGGGAGGAAAAGCACCTGAGAAAGGGAACAATAAGACGCGTGATCTTCCACCTCGGTTACATTTATCGGGGACAAATACCCCGCTTAATTGGACCTTAATAAGTATTTTTAGAAGTATCAAAAGCCTTTTCGTTTTCTGAAACAATTTATTTGTTTATGTTTGTGCCTATTTCTTTTTAGTGTTTCAGATTTATCAGGTGTTTCAAAGTGACGTATTGTGCCGGAAAGAATAAAGCTTAATCACTTATCCGCGCAACACTCTTGTGCGACTGGGTGCAAAAAGTCTACTTCACTACTACTACTCCTACAAAAAGCAGGTAAACAAAAGCACTTATTACACCCTTTTATACCAGCTCTACAACCCCCCTTCATTCCAGCTGCAAAGCAATAATCTGATAAGCAACTCGAATCCACTCATTTATCTTTTCATCCAAGGGTTGCATACTTCCACTCTTGTAAAGGCATCCTGAAACTGGCCCAAGTCTTGTATTTTCCTGTAATCTTCTGTCTGAGACTCCAATGTTGTCTATGGCAAGAGTCCTTGGCGAGATTGAAGGGGCATGGGGCTACACTAAGATATGCTTGGAGTTGTGCTTGTCCACCGTCTGTACTGCTAATATTTGCAGCGTGGAGAGCTCAGGCTTGGCCAATTCCAGCTCTGCCATCTGTATGGAGTCTGCGAGAGCTCGTGGTATTTTCTCCGTAGGGCTTGGTGCTCATAGGCAAGGATTGAACCCAAATGCCTCTGTGCTCAAAGAGAGACTTCGTTTTGGTAATAAGCCTATGCCTTCCATTGGGGACAAAAATTGGCACCCAAATGTGACGGATGTAAATGGTGTCTACTTGGAAGAAGAGTGCCTGAATGCAGGATCGGCTGCTTTGACTATAGCTGCGAACCTGGACGCGAAATATGCCTCGTTCAAGTATATCCAACGCGGCAAGATCGTGGCTGTCAACCGAGTACAAAGAGATGATATTTTGGATTTTGGTGTTTGTGTCCAAAATCACGCTTTTGAACTAGACGACCTCTGTTTTTTGATTCTCTTGCAAGTGATGAGCTTGAAAGTGTTCAGTGTGTGGGTTGACATGAGCAGCAGCTTCTCTACTCTGGAACCTCTTGAAGTTCACAAGCCCGTGCAACCCCTTGACATATACCGCAGCATGGAGAGAGACCTGCAAACATATGAGAAACTTGACCCATATCTGAAAAGTTTAATGGAAACTGCAATTGAGCTAGAGGATCTTGGCAAAAATATGTTCGTGGGCTCACCATACGATACCATTTATCCTGCAGACGACGAGCTTCTTCCAAGTCCAACTGAAGTTAGTAACTTCTGTAACCTGGAATATTCCAAAATTCCGGTAGAAATAAATTTTTCGGGTTCTGAAAACGAGTGGATTGAAGTTAGAACCTCAGCTAGCCTACTGAAGCCTCTGATGGAGCACTATTCAGGACTTCCCGGTTTGGAAAGCAATGAAAATTCAGATGGCAATAACCTGCCAAAAGAATTACCTGACCAATCAGAAAAGATTTTGCACAGCGGAAAGAATGATAATACACTTCCTGATTCAATTTCTCTTTTAAGAGCAAGTCCTGAAACAAATACTACCGCATTGGGTGAAAGTCGCAGTGAAGGAAAGCATGAAGTGGTAGTTGATGACTATCATACAGCGTCGCCCAAATCCTCAGAGGAAGAGAAGATATCAATAACTTCCAATGGAAAGGAAGATAAGTATCCGAAAACTCACCCAAGAAACAAAGCCCGGGACGGATTCTTAATTTCCAGCTTGTTAAGAGGGAATAGCCCCAAAAGAGAGCATAAGAAGAAAAAAGCCCAATCTGTTAATCAGCAACTTCACGCAAGCCAGATGCGTTCCAAAGCTAGAGATATCCGAATCCACACCCTGAAGACTCATACACGTGAGAAGAATCCGCTCTCAAAAAATCGAAAGAGAAAGAGGAAAAGGCGAGTCCACCATAAATCTGGCGATAAGACTTGGCACAAATCCAACACTGGGGGTCAAAATTCGGGCACATCTAATATACCAAAAGCACCATGCACCGAGTCAGAGGATGAGAAAATCCTTGTGGTGAACTACAGGAAAAACGGACTGCGTCTCGTTACATTTCTGGACAAAAACGGCTTCCAAAGGCATCTTCTGCTTTTCATCGACTCGGGTGTGGAAAACCACAAGTATGATTTTGACCGGCAAATCAACCAAGTATTCACAAATTCCTCCTCGCAAAGCTTACCGTGTAATGAAGCACTGATGAAAGAGGAACTTCAAGAAATCAATCAGAGAGAATCGATCTTAGAACCAGCTCTTCAAAACAAACGAATCGTGTCAAATGGCCTGCTGAACATTAGTTCAAGCCAAGAAACCAAGATTACTGGGAACAAAAATCAAGAACCTGAATTGGAATTAGCAGAGCCCGAAAAGGAAAGTACAAGCAGAGAAAGTGATTCCGTGAGCCAGGTGACGGAGTCTTCTTTCGTTGAGCGCTTTGACCAATCTCTTTCCAAAGAGTCCATTCCTCATGTTCCTCTTCTTGAAAATAACGACAACTTTGCTCCCAGAGAGTCTCCAGAGCAGTTAGACTTTAACTATCAGCTTACTGATTTTTCGGAACCTAAAGAATCAGAGCAAAGGCCTCCATCTAATGAATTCGAATATCAGGTTGATTTTGTACCCAAAACTATGCGTGCTCATACCTTGCGGCCAGAAACTCCAGCCACAATCTCTCCACTCAAATCCATTCTTACTGATCCAGCTAAAAGATCCCCCGAAAGCAAATTTCTTAGACAAAGGGTATCGTTTGATTTCAGTCAACCGGACCCCTGGGGTGCAGAAGCAAATAGCTATCCTGTATTGCCATTATACTCTCCATGCGAGGGGAGCCCGACGGACGCCGAGAGCAGACTCAGACACTTATTCCAGCCTGAAGAAAATTATGAAGTGAATAATGTTACAAGTGTTGCAGGTGAGTATATCAGACTCGAGGCTGATACTCTGGTAGGAGACTTGATAGGAGACTCTCACAGAGTGTTCGAGTACCCGGGCTCAACCTACCTCTCCTCATACTGGTGAGCAATCTAGATAAAAATCCCAGACCTATTCTTAAATACTCATGCTAAANGATAAAAATCCCAGACCTATTCTTAAATACTCATGCTAAATAGTTTTTGGTAGTACGTGTAAAAATACTCCAATATATCAAAAATTCATTTATAGGCTGGGATTTGTGTTACTGACTAGCTAAGTATTGGTGTAAACTTTGAATAGTCGAACGAGCTCCATGCATGCGCTCAATCTGTACGAGAAGAAGACTTATGCCTCGAAGCTTGGGCTCTGCCATAGTCAAAATCTGCTGCCCATCTTGGGTTTCACTAATAGACTGGTCTAACACTTCTTGGTGCTTCTCAAGAGCTTCTGTGACACCTCCTCCAAAGAGTTCCTGTTGGATAAGGTCAAAGTGCCACCAGAGTTTCCAGAAGTATTTCTCCAAAAAAGTATCGTAACGAACATACCTGGCATGAACTGATTGGAAGGCCCGGAAAGTATCTTCTCCTAAAACCAAGGTGTTTCTTATCCTGACGAGAGATGCGCTGCAAAGAGTGAGTTTTTCCTCACACAACAGACTTGCACGTTGCAAATCAAACAACATTTCCATAAGAATGGAAAAGTTTCGTTGAGTCACCAGAATCGTACTGCTTTCATCGGGACTCGGTGCAGTGCTGAAGAAGTTGTCGTAGGTCTCAATGTGGAACTGGCCTAGGCGCTCTCTCAAGGCTTGTGTTTCTTCCCTAAGACGCTGGCACTGCTTGATGAATACTCTGGAGTTTAGCTGTTTGGTCCGGACAAACTCACAAACGGCAGGAAAGTTGATCCTCGCATCTTCATAGCCGCGTTGAAACTCAATAACCCTTTTCTCTAGATCTCTGTAACCACCAAAGAGGTCGATTTCTTCACTAGGCACAATTCGTTTGTATTGCACCCAAGGGGGTATTTCCCGAAGTTTCCGAACTGACATGGAGATAAGACTCGCGGATAATTTGTCGTCGTCTTTTTTTTTAATGTGCGGCAAATCTATATAGAAAGGCCGGGGCACTCGGTAGAATTCTACCCGGAAGTCTTCCACTAGTCTCCTCTCAAGTGGCGGCATGAAATCAGATTGAACACGCTTAGATCTTCTTCTTTTGGGAACAATCAATCTTTTGTTGTTTTCAATTGGAGCCAGTAAATTCTCAGTAGGAATTGGCTGCAAAACCGTCGTTCCCTCTGAAGGAACGTTCTGCTTCATACTCAAGATGGTCTCCTTGAGAAGCCTATACTGCTCTTTTCCTTCCTTCTCTCGAGTGGAAACCAGATCAATAAGATTGAGGTGGTCTCGGAAATGGTCCCATGTGAGTAGAGGTGGCTGCGTGAAGGTTTTAGTTCTCGATAAGCGGGTGTCTTTTAGGGCGGACGAGGCGCCAAGGCCAGTTTTAATGGCGAGAAAAAAGCGGGATATTGATAAGTTCAATGTCTTGGAAGACCAAGTGACGTCTGTATAAGAGGACAGTTTGTTTGATTCAGTCATGATGAAATGTTGGGTAGTTCTCACGTATTGCAGCCTTGTGCAAAGTTGCGAAACCTCCGGTGGACTTGCCAAGTCCTGTATATAGCAGGATTCTGTTTGGACTATTATCGTTGAACTTCTACTAATTAAATCTACAGATCAGGTATTTCAACCTTTCAGATATGCAAATGGTTTTACCGGTACAGCTATCATTACTTGGAAAAGTGGCTGGCGGAATCTAGCGCTGTCTCACTTCCACTATCGTGAGTGTACAATACCTGCTCTTCTCTCGATTGTGAATAGATATTAGATGTCCAGCTGCCCTCTGTAGGAGAATCCTCAAAATT
>NKZC01000376.1:0-13124 GCA_002374385.1 Metschnikowia borealis
CATATGATATTGGGTCTTAGCGTCTTGGTATGGCCATTGTTAGGATGAGGGCTTAAAATACCGCAATAGGTAGGACACTCTGGTGGAACTAACAATAGATATAGATATAGATAGTAGTAATAGATATAGATAGTAGTAATGGATATACATAGTAGTAATGGATAGTAGTAATGGATATAGATAGTAGTAATAGATATAGATAGTAGTAATGGATATAGATAGTAGTAATGGCTATAGATAGTAGTAATAGATATAGATAGTAATAGAGTATTTATTAGACCCACCTTGCGTAGACACACTACCCATAAGATATCTTTCGAGCCTACGAATGTCAATGCCTCATCCAAGGCACCAGAACCCCAAGTACAAGACATATTCAAGATACCAAGATGCCTCCAAGAACCAGACCCACCAAAAGATCTCGTATTGATAATACTTCAATGAACACTGACAACTCTTCGTCTCCTAGTCCTGAAACACTTCCCCTGAAGTAAACACCTCCCCTAGAGTGTTTACATATCTTGATGAGACTATGAGGTCAAAATCTTAAAGTATGATTCATCCACTGGATATCACTCCCTGGTTAATCACAGGTCTTCCTTTCAACGAATACCTAGCGTGTACGGAGGCAAGGTACTTCGTGGATATGTTGTACGCAGGCCATTGAAAGGACAATAGGGCAGTGCAAATCCTGAACAATACGACAGTGCAAATCCTGCACAATACGACAGCGCAAACCCTGAACAATAAGGCTGTGCGGGTCTTAGCCGAACTGAAAAGTATAAGAAGCGCTGTGGACCCGTTAGATAGGACTTTGGTCTTGTAAGGTACAACTTACTGATTTCCCCCAAAGTCAGCAGGAGTTTCTGACCATACAATACGACCCCTCGAAGACAACAGTTCTTGGAATCCCCCTTGCAATCCTTCACTGGATTGATAATAGCTCGGTAATAAAAAAGGAAGATTGTATGTAGGAGCTTGGTGGCCTTGTGCTGAGGCTTCTGTAGTTAGCAAAGTATTGGAGTTGGGAACATGGAAAGTTGACATGTGCAATATCGTTCTTCACAGCCTATGGAAAGAGAATATGGCGTTTTGAAATGGCCATGAGGGTTAGACTGTGTAGGCTTAAGTACCGCAATAGATCAAAAGTGGATCTAACCCCCTGTATATTAATATATACTAAAACAAAAGTTGAAACAGATAACGTTGGGACATCATAAAAAACAAATGGTGATTTTGCTTATATCAGATAAACGATAAAACCTTTAAATCCAAAGCACAATAAATCTAGAGATTTGGTAGGTTTGGTAGATTTGACAATTGACGAGTTGGACAACAGTTGAATAAAAGAAATTCATTGCGAAATCACGCATATGTTAAGTTTGAAACCAAATTGAAAACACGATCGGGAAGGACGTTATGCAATACAACCCCGACAAATTACATGAGTTCACCGAATGGAAGGAAATTGAATCCATTATTGAGACAGCCAGTTCATCAGCCTTGCAAGATATGCAAAAAGGCTCATGAAAAATTATTGAAGATTTATGGAAGAATCATCAAAGAATTCTTGAAGAACTATTGAAGAATTATCAACGAATTACCTGCAATGTTACATGTCTTGAAAATAAGCCGCCACTACCGCGCGACTAAGCCATTCCTATTGAAGCAAATTATTCCCCGTTGAAATACATCCGTCACTAAACAAATACGCCAGCAAGAAATATGTTATGATTTAACTTCTTACCAGAATACGAAAGTTGAAGTCAACAAATATCCAAACAAGTTCGCATCTACGAAAAACCCAGAAGCCTATGCAAATCTACAATCCACATCGACGAGACGTGCGATTCCCAAAGAGAGAGAGATGAATCCAATTTACAAACAACACTTCCAAACAACCTTACAATCCTTGCGAAGCTAGGTTAGAACCTCAGGTCGCATAATAATTCTAACATTTTTCAGTCTGAAAAGGGTCCTGCATATAGCCGCATGCTAACGTCTCCAATGTGTCATATTATAGATAACAAAAGAGCATGTGTTTTTGTGCAGCATGACCAAATCGTACATGTCACAAAAAGAGAAATCGGAAACACAGAAATCGTACATATCACAAATCTGAAAAACTAGTATGCCCACCGAAAAAGTAGATTGCGTGCATACCAGAAATGAGCATACCATATTTGCAGCCATTCTGTGACAAACCGCGAACTATAAAAACCCTGGGTCTCCCCTCATTCCCATTCCCCTCCACCACTTTTCTTAAGACCAAAAAGAAAACGAACAAACAAAAAAACAAACAAAAAACAAACAAAAAACAAACAAAAAACAAACAAAAAACAAACAAAAAACAAACAAAAAACAAACAAAAAACTCTTCTCCAAAATGCATCTCCTCTTTCTATTCCTCCTCCTACTTATTCTTCCAGGAAGTGCTGGACTCGGGATCACAATCTCGCTTCTCTTGGTCTACCTAGACCCCGAAAACTCGGCCCAAAAGAACCAAGTAGAGGAAAACTTGGAGAATGAGGAAATAAAGAAGCAGAAAAAGAGAACAAAGAAGAAGCAAAAAGGACATTTCTTACTGACCACTCCGAAACAGACCCGTGGCCAAAAGGGACTAACATTTCATGGATGTTTACAGGCTCCGCGGCACTTTGGGACTCAGAAAGTAGGAAAGGCAAGATAGAACTACTTTTAGTAGACGTCTTGCATCCAGGAGTCTCATGAATATGAACCCTGAAAGACAACAACACTCGGACTCTTTGAGACGATTGATTAATAGCTAATAAAGATTTGCAAATAGTATTTGCTAGATACACTAGAGCCGGGGACTTACCGTTGTTAATGAGAATCGATGATTCTGATGCATAATGGACAAGCTTTCCGGACTTCATGGCCTGGATCAAGGCAGGAATGTCAACCACAGTTCCTCTGGAAGCATTGATCACATAAGAACCATCTCTCATGGCAGCAAACTGAGGAGTGGACAACAAGTTCTTGGTCTCGGGGGTCCCCCCCCCCCTCTGGAACGTGCAAGGTGACGAAGTCAGCATTCATCAACAAGTCGTTCAAAGTTTCCACCTGCTTGGAGTTACCCAAGGACATGATGGTGTTGACATCATAGTAGATGACATTCATACCCATGGCCTCGGCTAAAACTGACAATTGAGCTTTGATAACCATACAGTATATAGTATACTAGACTACACTAGACTACACTAGACTACACTAGACTACACTAGACTATACTAGACTCTACTAGACTATACTAGACTAGACTAGACTATACTAGACTACACTATACTACACTAGACTACACTAGACTACACTACACTATACTACACTATACTACACTATACTACACTATACATACTATACACTACACCACAATATACTGTACCATCTTTTATTCTAGATCCACAATCAGCAGGACCCCTATATAAAGGATTCATAAAGCCTAGTCTGTTGGATCGTAAAAATGCCATTCCAAATGCCGTGGTAGATTGATATCGCTGTAGGAACTGCCACACTGAGCTTTTAGAATATTCTGGAACATTCCTTGCCCTTGTTCTAGTGGAGAGGTTTCCCTGCTACGTTGAGAACTAGAGGCTGATAAACAAACTATAGATACCTTTAGTAAAAATAAAGTGCTGAAACTTTCAGAAGAACTAAAAAATGAAAGTTTCAAATTCACTTCAGTTAAAAAAAAATATATACCAAAAAAAATGGTGAAATGAGACCTTTGAGTCTACCTAATATTCATGACAAAATTGTGCAAAGAGCTATGACAATAATTCTGACATATATTTATGAAGCCTTATTCAGTGACACTTCACATGGTTTTAGACCAAATAGATCAACACATACTGTGCTGAGAGATATATCAAAATGGAATGACCCATGACTCTTACTGGACTCATGTCTGTAATGTACACCGCCTGAACGTTTTTTTTGTTTTTTTTCGGGAGCAATACGTCAAGTTACAAGAAGATAATTTGTTTGTGAAGAGCAGCGAAGAATTTGAAAGAAGATACAAGGCTTCTTTCGAGTGGTTTCCATTCCCGAAGTTCATGAACTAGCACAGAAAATCATGCAGGTGAGAGAAACCATTGTGATGGAGACTGGCATTGACCGTCACCAAAAAGATCTACATTGAGAAGAAGAAACTGGAGCTTCTTGAGTCTTCAGATGTCATGCTCAACAAATGGGGTAAGAATATAGTGACCAGTGTCAGTGTGGCCGATAATGAGGTAGCTAAATCTGCAACCCCATGCGGCAAAAGCAAACCATACAGGTGCTTGTGCATTTGAAGCTCCCTGATATTGCAGCCAGAGGCGACTTAGATGTTTCTACAGTCCCGGGCTCGCTATAGCTATCCTGATTCGGTATAGATCGACGTTACATGTGGTAATCAAGAGACAGTAGTGGTAATCAAGAGACAGTAGTGGTAAGCAAGAGACAATAGTGGTAAGCAAGAAACAGCACGGTGAAAATCAAGAAACAGCACGGTGAAAATCAAGAGACAGCATGGCAACAGTACTTGTAAAAAGATAACCTAACAACTCAAGAATGACAGAATATTTCTTTACTACAGTACTCCATTACACCATTGAAAAGGTACCTGAAAGTCGTACGCTACTTTGAGTAAACGAAAGTGTTCAAAGCAGGATACGCCTGAATCCTATAGCATAACAAAATAACATGGTTTTTTTTTGTTGATCTCTAAAAACCATAATGATTAATAGGAACGGCCGGGGATATCAGTATGCAGTAGTTTTAGATGAAATTCTTAGATTTCTTGAAGACTGCACAGACTAACAAAACAGCATATCACCCCAGAGTCATTACTACCAGTTCCGGAGACTGATCCCAAGGATCCTCGCCAGTTAGTCTCGATTTTTTCGAGTAATGCCTCACCCCAAAATGCAGAACTTCTTTAAATCGATTAGATATGCCGGGTGTTGATGTCCAGTGTCGGACTCTGAACGACACACTATATGCAGGCACCCACACCCACCATCCATAGAGAGAGAGATATTATGAAGCCTACATTGTCGGATGTAACAATGAACAGACGTGATTATAGTTCGTGCTATGGTGGATGTGATACGGTATTTCACTAGTCTTTATAGTACCTCGTACAATAATGGCATGTGAATGTACCAGAACAACCATCGTCATTGTTATGGTGAAGAGTTTTTTAAGCCACGTTTTCTCTTCAACGTTATAGAAGCACGCAGCTTCCTCTTCTCGTCCTACGACTTCATAAAAACTAGTATTCAATTTTCTATCGAGTGAAGTCAATGTAACTCCTGCTGTTAACACAGGTAAAGATAATGACAATAATATGGCAGTGACGAAAGGTAGAGTCAAACCATATACAAAGAATAATTATATATTCCTTTTAGAATTGGTCTCCAAACCGAACATGATAATATAAAGTTTGATTTTTGATTTCATTTATAAAAAAACCTGAAGTCAAATGACTAGGAACTCATTTTTCCCTTCTATAATCCTGTATTTTTTTACCAGCCGTCTTAAAATAGACGGTCTGGATTAAGGGTTTCTTTGACAATACTAATCATAAAAAATTAATACAAATCTTAGAAATAAAAATTAAGGATCAACAATTTATTGATCTTATCTGAAAACCATTATGTGCAGGATATTCATATAAAGGAGCATTTAAAAATTCCGTTTTAGGAGTACCACCAGGTGGTATCTTTTCACCAATTCTCTCTCATATATTTAGATATATTTGATAAATATATTGGTACAATAATAGAAGAGAAATCTTCAAAAGGAAAACTAATGTCAAAGGTTAACCCTAAAATGGTAAGTATATCTAAAAAGCTTAGTGCATTAGAAGATCAATATCTTGTATTAAAAAATAAAGATACACTTAGAAGTATAAAAAATATAAGAGCTGAAAGAAACAAGTTACCCTCTAGAATTGGAACTGGAATTAGAATACCTGCTGCGGTTATGAGTACGACTTGGCATGGATAAATATGAGAATTTTCAAGGATTGTAATAAGTGCACAGGGCTAAACGAGAGGTGATTATTCCCTCCCAAACTTTCTTGGTTAATCCATTCCCTCCCAAACTTTCTTGGTTAATTCATTTCCAAGGTTATGAATGTCTTAAAAAAACTCATTCCAGAACTCATTCCAATGTCTTCCCATTTTTACGTTACCGTTTCCAGATCCAGATTTCTCAAGTCATGTAAGTCACTCCGGTCGTCTGAGAAACCATCTACAAGAAAGTATCAGCAAGGCATAAAAGTACCGAACTGACCGCGTCAGCTGAGGTAAAGCGCACGAGATCTCGACCAGTCAACCAAGGGCCCGTACTGGTCAAACCCATTATCTCGGCAGACGAAGGGCAGGCCATGTTGAACGAAATACTCGCACACCAAGCACTCGGGAAATTACTCAAGAAACCGGGCTTCGACATTAAGAACATAGATTCCCTTGCGAAAGGCACGACCTCAAACGTGGAACCTCTAAATTGGAAGAACTACGAGCCTGGTATGTTGCCTCTGAAAGCGCATCCAACAACCCACCAAGGGTCTACCAACGGATCGGAAACGACTCATTCAACGGATCGAAATCGACTCATTCAACAGATCAAAATCAAGTGATTCAACGGATCGAAATCGACTCATTCAATGGATCGAAATCAAGTCATTCAACGGATCGAAATCAACTCATTCAACGGATCAAAATCAAGTCATTCAACGGATCGAAATCAAGTCATTCAACGGATCGAAATCAAGTCATTCAACGGATCGAAATCAAGTCATTCAACGGATCGAAATCGACTCATTCAACAGATCGAAATCAAGTCATTCAACGGATGGACGACTTACACTTGGTACTTAATGGTGTCAAAAATATACAAAGCTCGCATGATCAGACGTCAAGTGACACACAATTTGCAGTCACCAAGTGCCAACGCGCAATAACTGTTTTGGACGCATACTTGAAAGAACGTGAACGTGTGAGAAGATCTTCATAGTACTCTATGTGGACGAATTACTAGTTGGAACAGAGACTGACAAAGACTAAAGAAACTTCAAAGAGTACATGACAAGCAAAGCAGAACTCAAAATCAAGGATCTCGGAGTGAAAGAATTTTGTGGACTACTGATCGAGGAAGTGAACGAAGGATTCAAAATGCTTGAAAAACCATTCTTTGAGGAATTGCTCACCAAGTTTCAGGAAAACATTCTGAATAAGAGCCAAAGCGTGCCAATGAACATTTACGAACATGACAAAGAAAACAAACCATTAGACGGAAGAAACGTATACGAAAACTAAGGTTCCTAAGTACTGTAACTATTATACCTGTATACCATTACTATATTAGTACTATACCATTACTATATTAGTACTATCCCATTACTGAATCAGTACACCAGTATACTATTACTATATTAGTACTATACCATTACTGAATCAGTATACCAGTAGACCATTACTATATTAGTACTATCCCATTACTATATTAGTACTATCCCATTACTATATTAGTACTATCCCATTACTATATTAGTACTATCCCATTACCACATTGTTGGACCCATCTTAGGTAGTGCCTGTTAGACCCACCATGAGTATACACACTACGCATAGAGGTATTTCGAGCCTACGAATGCCAATGACTCGTCCAAGGTGCCATACCCCGTGACTTGGACTCATCCTTTCACCTTACCTCATGACATGGCGTTTAAACACCATGCTCCACTTCTCTGGTACCCACAGGTTAACTATATAAGTAGTAATTCTCACTTCTTGGGAGTCCATCAATGAACAGAACCCCAGTACTAGACGTATTCAAGAATAGACTATAGACTAGAATAGACTATAGACTAGAATACAATATAGACTAGAACAATATAGACTAGAATACAATATAGAATATAGACTACAGAGTAGACTGGTGTGAATATTCAGTAGTGAGATTTTATAGCAGTACAAACCTTATAGTAGTGTAGACTGTTAGATCCATTGTCAATAGTGCTCTGCTCATTACGCTTCTACTCCCAAAGTCATAAGCAGCTCCGCCTTCTACAGATACCAACGAACGGTGAAAATGTACCAATATATAGACCAAATTAGGCATAGGTGTAGAGTAGAGTAGAGTAGTATACAGTATAGAATATAGAGTAGATTATACTAGTATAGTAGTAGAGTAGATTATGTAGTATAGTAGTATAGTAGAGAGTAGAGTAGATTATACTAGTATAGTAGTAGAGTAGATTATGTAGTATAGTAGTATAGTAGAGAGTAGATTAAACTGGTATAGTAGTATAGTTTACACTAGTATAATAGTAGAAAGTATAGAGTATAGCAGTAGATTATACTAGTAGAGTATAGAGTAGTAGAGTAGAGTAGTATAGAGCATAGAGTATAGAGTATAGAGTAGAGTAGTATAGAGTATATAGTAGATTATGTAGTATATTATTAGATTACACTAGTATAGAGTATAAAGTATAGAGTAGAGTAGTATAGAGTAGATTATACTAGTAGAAGAGTAGAGTAGTAGAGTAGTAGAGTATAGAGTATAGAGTATAGAGTAGACTATACTAGTAGAGTATAGAATATAGAGTATAGAGTATAGAGTAGAGTAGTATAGAGCATACTGTAGTAGAGTAGATTATGTAGTATAGAGTATAGAATATAGAGTAGACTATGTAGTATAGTAGTATAGATTATAGAGTAGTAGAGTAGTAGAGTATAGCAGTAGAGTCGTATAGAGTAGAGTAGTAGAGTAGTAGAGTAGTAGAGTATAGCAGTAGACTCGTTTGGAATAGAGTAGTTTAGCAGTAGAGTAGTATAGAGTAGAGTAGTATAGAGTAGAGTAGTATAGAGTAGAGTAGTATAGAGTAGAGTAGTACAGAGCATAGAGTATAGAGTATAGAGTAGAGTAGTATAGAGTATATAGTAGATTATGTAGTATATTATTAGATTACACCAGTATAGAGTATAAAGTATAGAGTAGAGTAGTATAGAGTAGATTATACTAGTAGAAGAGTAGAGTAGTAGAGTAGTAGAGTATAGAGTATAGAGTATAGAGTAGACTATACTAGTAGAGTATAGAGTATAGAGTAGAGTAGTATAGAGTAGAGTAGTATAGAGTAGAGTAGTATAGAGTATATAGTAGATTATACTAGTATAGAGTATAGAATATAGAGTGGATTATGTAGTAGATTATGTAATAGATTATGTAGTCGAGTGTTAGACCCACCGTGGATAGACACTACCCAAAAGTATCCTTCGGGCCTACGAATGCCAATGACTCGTCCAAGGCGTCATACCCCCTGACTTGGACTCATCCTTTCACCTTACCTCATGACATGGCGTTTAAACACCATGCCCCATTTCTCTGGTACCCACAGGTTGACTATATAAGTACTCGAATTCCCACCTACAGGCGAATCCATCAACGAACGAACATAACCTCCAGTACTAGACGTATTCAAGATCTAACAGTGCCCTACTTATTATGTATTTTACGCCTCACAGTGTCCTACTTATTATGTATTTTAAGCCTCACAGTGCCCTACCTATTATGTGTTTTAAGCCTCACAGTCTAATCCTAAAAATGGCCATACAAAGACGCTGAGGCCAAACATGGCAAAGACAGCGATTATGAATATATTTGGAGGACCAGAGCAAAACAAACTACTGGGGGTGGCCTACGGAAGTGGCATTCATTTGAGTACAGAGTCTGGGATTCCTGTGGTCAAGCCTGAGCTTGCGAATGAACAAATTGGAAAAGAGTGGGCATTCGATGGGAAAGTTGAAAACAGAGAAGTTAAAGAGGAAGTAGAAGAAAAAGTGGAAGAAAAAGTGGAAGTTAAAGAGGAGGAAAAAGTGGAGGAAAAAGAGGAAGAAAAGTGGAAGAAAAAGTGGAAGAAAAAGTGGAAGAAAAAGTGGAAGAAGAACGAAGTTCCAAAAGAAGCTGAAGAGGAATGAGTTCAGAAGTTGACGAGATGGATGTCAAAAGTGACCCAAACCTCGTGATACAGGTTTCCAATGAAGAGTTGGACCACGAACAACACAAGATCAGCAAGATCAAGGCGTTTCTCTCTCTAGTGCATCGCAAAACAAAGGCCCTTTCCCTTCTGAACCCCCACATGGATGTTAGGATGGAGTTCATCGCTATTTTCTCGTGCCAAGTCACATGCCCTCTTCTCTAGATTTAAGTACCCCAAATTACTCCCTCCAAGTTTCCTTTCGGATGAACATAAGAACCAGAGTACCTGGCACGTACGGAGGAAAGGTACTTTGTGGATATGTTGTAATCCGGTCAATGAAAGAAAATAGGGCTGTACGTATTTGAATAATAAGATTGTGCAGACTTTGAATAATAAGGTTGTACATATTTGAATAATTAGGTTGTGCAGACCTCGAACAATAAGACTGTGCAGACCTTAGACAACAAAAGTATTGAGGTGTGGTGACCCCGTCATATCAGGCTTTGGTCTTGTAAGGTACAACTTATATGTCCCTGTATATTAATATATACTAAAACCAAAGTTGAAAACATAAGAACCAGAGTACCTGACGTAACCGGAATCTAACACTGTACTAGTGTACTATACTATACTGTACTAGTGTACTAGTGTACTACTGTACTATACTATACTGTACTAGTGTACTAGACTCTACTGTACTACTGTACTATACTCTAGTGTACTACTGTACTATAACCTACTATACTACTGTACTACTGTACTATACTATACCGTACTATTGTACTATACTATACTGTACTACTGTACTATTCCATACTGTACTATTCCATACTGTACTACTGTACTATACTATACTGTACTACTGTACTATACTCTAGTGTACTACTGTACTATTCCATACTGTACTACTGTACTATACTCTAGTGTACTACTGTACTATTCCATACTGTACTACTGTACTATAATCTACTGTACTACTGTACTACTGTACTGTCCTCTACTGTACTACTGTACTATAGTGTACTGTACTACTGTACTATAGTGTACTGTACTACTGTACTATACTCTAGTGTATTACTGTACTATACTCTACTGCACTACTGTCCTATTCTATACTGTACTACTGTACTATTCTATACTGTTTTACTGTACTATACAGCACTGTACCACTGTACTATAAACCACTGTACTACTGTACTACACTACACTGTACTACAGTACTATACTACACTGTACTACTGTACTATAAACTACTGTACTACTGTACTATATTATACTGTACTACTGTACTATACTATACTGTACTACTGTATTATACTATACTGTACTACTGTACTATTCCATACTGTACTACTGTACTGTCCTCTACTGTGCTACTGTACTATACTCTACTGTACTACTGTACTATACTCTAGTGTACTACTGTACTATAACCTACTATACTACTGTACTACTGTACTATACTATACTGTACTACTGTACTACTGTACTACTGTACTATACTCTACTGTACTAGTGTACTAGACTCTACTGTACTAGTGTACTAGACTCTACTGTACTACTGTACTATACTCTACTGTACTACTGTACTGTGCTCTACTGTACTACTGTACTATACTCTACTGTACTACTGTACTACATTATAGTATTCCTTTGTTAGGTCCACTATAGAAAAGGCCAATAGACTCTTAACACTTGCTTTTGGATTACTCTGTACTACTACTACACATTATACACTCTGTCACTATGGTCCACTATGATAAACGAGAGTGACGAAAATTACAATAGGCCCAAAGTAGACGCGCCAATGAGTTCTGACTTCAACTCAGTGGTACAGTAGTGGCAGTCCAAAAAAGTATAGTGTTACTAGACGACTGTCACCACTATACCACCATAGCATTGTACACTATAGTATACACTCTATAGCCATTGGATTCAACAACCTGCACCCGAAAACAAGCAAACCTTGACTTTAATAAAGTATACTCTCACGTCACAGTATCAACCACTTAGTAACACTCTGTGACTTTAAAAGCACGGCTGATTCCACAAGCAAAATGCGTCCAAACACAATCGACGTGACCGAGTGAGACTTGTTTGGGGCAATTTAACCTTCGCCACAGGATCGTATCTTCTCCAATACAAGGGAGTATGCCAGAACACCAAAACCGGAGTTCTCGTGGACTGGCCAACCTCCGGCAAAATCCAAAGCTTCCAAGTTAAAGAACCACCCGTCACGTCCCCACGTCCTGTATGCAATTGGACAGTACACCTCCGATAACAAGATGAAAAGGAACACCATCATTGGAACAAGTCTAACTCAATGGCACCCAGCATCCACCATCAATATGGCCGTCACGTATGCAAAAATCTCCTGGCAGAAATAGAAAAGAATACCCGGCACACTGGTGACAATACCCATGCTACTAAGGACATTCATCAAGCAGAAGTTCAAATTCCCAAGCAGAAGCTCAAATTCCCAAGCAAAAGTTGTTCAAAATCCCCAAGAGCTGAGACTCGCCAGTATGCGAGAACACAAGTGACTACCCCAGAAGAACCACTGGAACGATGTAAGACCATGATAAAAGACCACAACAACGAAATAGCATGTTTCTTTCCATTGAAAGCAGAATAAAACAAACCAATCCTCGAAATCATGGTCCACACGAGAGCAGGAGAAATACCCAGGCCAAGTCGGCAACAGAAACACTCATGCAGGACAAGTTGGCAGCATCAATCAAATCAACTGCAAGCGAGTCCCCTCCGGCTCCGGTCAGGGCCAACCCATATTCGGAGGTTGTTCTAACGTAAAGCAGAAGATAGACATCCACTTGAAAACAAGCTTCACTGGGTCGAACCCTATGTGTAACCGCGTACACGACCCCATCGGTACCGAAGCACGAGTGAAGAGGATACTTTAGAATGTTCCCTTTGAGACTAAGAGTCAAGCGCTCCTTCTGGATCCCAGGACTAAAGACAAAGTAAAGCATCGTATCTTAAAAGCCCACGTGTCCAAGACTAGTAGCGCGTTTTGCAATAGCAAAGGTTTCTTCCCAATCGATGTCCACGTGAAGGTCCCCGGAATCTGGATGAGAAAATACATTGGTTCCGGTAGAGAATGGCTCAACTCGTTCACG
>NKZC01000345.1:0-15348 GCA_002374385.1 Metschnikowia borealis
CCTTGCAGAACTCTGGACCTCCAATCCCTATCATACCCATCGCTCCATACCAGACCCATCGCTCCATACCAGACCCATCACTCCATACCAGACCCATCGCTCCATACCAGACCCATCGCTCCATATCACACCGCATCATAGCTCTCTAATCTGGTTTGAGAGAGCGAGACTACACGCAAACCCTTGGGTATATTTCATATTAGAATTTTCGCGTTGCATACTTCTTGGCTAATAACAGAGCAAGTCATCCTTCGTTGAAAGGCGTGGGTGCCCCACCGGAATAGAACTGTACGTTTCCACAAGCCACGGCTCAAATTTTGTGTACCCCGCTGGATCAAAAACAGTTTTGTACCTCCACCTGATATAAAATAGTTATGTGTACCCCCCACCGGATCAGAATGTGTCTCAGAAGATGAGTCTCTGAATATAAAATAACCAGGCATTTTGTTCGCCAGTTACTGTATTTTATGCTATGGTGATGATTCTGAAACTAGGTATATATATCCAAATTATTGACTACATAAGTTAGATTCGTTGAACCTGTCTCGCGGTGTCCACTCGTCAAAGGTAGTGCTTTATAATAAAGAGTAATATAGTAAAGAGTGTTATAATAAAGAGTGTTATGGTAAAGAGTAATATAGTAAAAAGTAATATAGTAAAGAGTGTGGTAAACAGTGTAGTAAAGAGTAATATAGTAAAGAGTAATATAGTAAAAAGTAATATAGTCAAGAGTGTGGTAAAAAGTGGAGTAAAGAGTGTAGTAAAGAGTAATATAGTAAAGAGTAATATAGTAAAGAGTGTGGTAAAAAGTGTAGTAAAGAGTGTAGTAAAGAGTGTAGTAAAGATTAATATAGTAAAGAGTGTTATTGTTAGATTCCGGTTTTGTCAAGTACTCTCTTACTATTTTTATTCGCCGATGATTCTGGAGAGGGAGGAATCTGAGGTACTTTAATACTTTTAGAGAAAAAGGGCGTGCGACTTAGCACGAGAACAATAGCACTGAACGTCGTCCCAACAACGTGCGATGTTGGGTCTTAGCGTCTTGGTATGGCCATTGTTAGGATTAGACAGCGAGGGCTTAAAATACCTCCATAGGTAGGACACTACCTGGTGGATCTAACAATTATAGTAAAGGGTATAATAAAGAGTAATATAGTAAAGAGTAATATAGTAAAGAGTAATATAGTAAAGAGTAATATAGTAAAGAGTAATATGGTAAAGAGTAATATAGTAAAGAGTAATATAGTAAAGAGTGTTATAGTAAAAAAATAGTATAGTGGTAGAGTCAAATGGTAAAAAGTAATATAGTAAAGAGTGTAGTAAAGAGTAATATAGTAAAGAGTAATATAGTAAAACGAGTAACGGTTAGACCCACATAGGTAGACACACTACCAATAGAGGTATCTTTCGAGCCTACGAATGTCAATGACTCATCATCCAAGGAACCATGTTCCGTGACTTGGACTCATCCATTCACCTTACCTCGACATGACTTTAACCATCCTGCTTCACTTCTCTGGTATTCACAGGTTAGCTATATAAGTACTTGCATTCTGACCTATTGGGAAGGTATCAACGAATGAACATAACCCCCAGTACTAGATGTATTCAGGATCTAACAGTAACATAGTACAGAGTGTAGTAAAGAGTGTAGTGGGAAGTTAAAAGTCTAGTAAAGAGTGTAGTAAAGAGTGTAGTACAGAGTGTAGTAAAGAGTGTAGTACAGAGTGTAGTACAGAGTGTAGTACAGAGTGTAGTGAGAAGTTAAAAGTCTAGTAAAGAGTCTAATAAAGAATGTGGTAAAGAGTATTATAGTAAAAAGGGTAATATTGTTAGATTCTTGTTCGTCAGATACTCCGTTTATTATGTTCATTCGCTGATGATTCCGGAGAGGGAGGAATCTGAGGTACTCAAATACTTTAAGAGAGGAGAACATTCGATTAGCACGAGAACAATAGCGATTTTGCGCCTCAGAGTCTTGATATGGTCATTATTAGGATTAGACAGTGACAACTCAAAATACCTCAATAGGTAGGTCACTGCCTATGGTGGATCTAACAAGTATAGTAAAGAGTGTTATAGTAAAGAGTGTTATTGTAGTGTTATAGTAAAGAGTGTTATTGTAGTGTTATAGTAAAGAGTGTTATTGTAGTGTTATAGTAAAGAGTATTATTGTAAAGAGTGTTATCGTAAAGAGTGTTATAGTAAAAAAATAGTATAGTTGTCAGATCTGCCATGGGTAGTAACCTACCTATGGAGGGATTAGAAAGTCTCTCTACCCGATCCTAATTACGGCTACTACGAACGCCGTCTCAACGGCGTTCTACCATCAACAATGATGGCCCTCTTTCGAAGATGCCAAGAACAATCATCACCATTGTTCTTGGTGGAGAGTTTTCACTGCCATGTTTCTCTTCAAAAGCTATATAAATCGCACTGGTTCCTCTTGGTGAGGAACCATCAACGGATAAATAGATAACTTAGTACAATACGTTCAACAAGAATCTAACAATAGTAGTAGAGTAAAATGGTAATATACTAAATACAATGACTCAGTTATACAGTGATAGACTGCTCACTAGTACAGTGTAGTATAGTACAATACGCATAATGTAGTAATACATAAGTAGCGTTAGACTATAAGTACAGAGCATAGAAAGTATATGTAGACTGCAGCGTAGTAGAAAATAAGTATAGGGTATTAGTAGAGTATTATGTAGCGCTGTATTCAGTGTGATGGAACACTACAGTGTGATGGAACACTAATAGACTACACTAATAGACTACACTAATAGACTAGATCCAGTGATGGAGTACTGTTGAGAGTTTCCATAATGACTTGCATAGACGGGAAGACTTATCTTTTTCTTCGTATGAGTGTTAACAATTCTGGTACTGTAGCGCTCATAGTGTCTTTGTCTTCTTTCCTTGTGACTTATATGAACTAGAATCCCTGTCTTGTGGTCTGTTTTGATACTCCAGAGATGAACAAGATCGCCTCTTTATATACCACGTCACCACAATTCCGTTCTCCTGTACCGGACTGGTTCATCCCTTTTCTAAAGTCAAACCAAATGACTCCGGAAACCAAGACCCGGTTTGTATTATCCATCTGCACATATACAATCCTCGGAACCTTATGAGACTTATCCCTTCATCCAAATGAGCTGTACTGCAGATATCACATTACCTGCACACACGGGTCAGGACTGTTGAACTTGTGGGACATGTGTCATGTGTAAACCTGTGAGTGCGGGCAACTGTGAAACATGTTGTCTGCAGATCAACGACAACACACAGGCTCGAGAGGAGATGGAGAGGTCCCACATGTTTCAGAGAGGCATGGTGCAGATGAAACGGGGATATGTGCACGATGAAGATGTACACTCATCATGCACAGTCAGTTATGAAACGCCGGTTTCGGGTGTGGGAATCCCGGGGATTGACTATAAATAGAGAGGATCCCGCCCTGGTTTGAGCGGTATCAATTGTGAGAATAAGATCACTAATATCTATTTTTAGGAAGAATATAAGTGACTGAAGATGAACCCTGAAGCACCATACTAGAGAGAATATTGGAGGCCAACGTCATAACAATTCCAAACTATGCAAAGGTGACCACGAACGCTCAACAAGGACTTCTCACATGTTCAACATGGAGTACTACAGTAATAGACTATATGCCATAATGCAGTGAGTACAGTGTTTTTCGAAACTATTCAAACCAGCGGGGCAAAACGATTCTGACCACACCAGCAAAATTCAACATCCCAATAATTCAAAACGTTTTTTACCCCTTCCACTTCACCTCCGTCCGTTTTTTTCTCTTGGTTGGTATTGCAAAACTCCCAAAATGCAGTATGAGACAATGCTCCAGATTTAATATTTCACAATATTGAATTGTAATGAAAGTTGGTGTGTAACCTGACGCCATTTGCTTTGAAAGACTGTGCGAAGAAGTAAGAAACATTCTGTCTTTGGCTCGAAACTGCCTATGTGGATGCTGAAACACTGTGCTGGTGGATCAGAGGTTGAACGGACGCCTTAACCTCAATACAACCTCTACGCCTGTATGCCGGACTAATCCACGTACAATGGTTCCTCTGGGAAAAAATAGCGAAACATGGCAAACAGAGTCTGACGTGACAACAAGAAATCAACAAAAAGAGTAATACAGTAATGTAAAACAGTAATGTAATACAGTAATAGACTAATATAGTAATACACACAATAATAGGCTAAAATATTCTTAGGGTGAATACAATAATTCACTGCTTATTATACCATGTGGTACACCACAATATACGAAGAAGTCGGACTAAATAATAGGGAGTGCATATACGCTATTACTTTTTAGCTTTAGATATTTTTCACTTTTGATTCCAACACTTTGACTATTTTTGCCTAATTCTTTTCAAATGATTTTCTAACCTCACTTCACATACACCTTTTTTTAAAGACGCCCCTTTTTTTCCTTTCCTTTTTCCTTTCCTTTTTTCGTTGAGCCGATCTATCCCTATACCCCATTGTTCTGGTGCCAATCGACAGATCTATTTTGCGGTGTACGGGTGTCGCTGCGCATATCTGCGAAGCCAAATCTCCATGTGGCTTTTTCACCAACATGAAGTTCATTTACGCCGCAATTTTAGCATGTGTGGTAGCGTCGCCGGCGGCCATTAAGACACCCGAGGATCTCGCCGACAAAGAGCTTCCTGCAGAGCTAACACAGGAGACGTTTGATGACGTCACTGGCCTGACGTTAACGTTTGTGGAGTTCTACTCGCCCTATTGCAGCCACTGCCAGCAGCTTGCGCCAATTTGGAAGGAGGCCTATTTTCAGCTGGAGGAGGAGCAGAAGACCCTCCAAATTATCATGCGCCAGGTCAACTGTGTGGTGTCTGGTGATCTCTGTGACCGGGAGGGTATAAATTACTTCCCCAACTTGCGGCTCTATGCGCCGAACACGAAGAACCCGGGCAAGTCTAAGTTCGTGGATACGTTTCCTCGAGCGTTGACGCGAACGCCCGAGAATTTCCGCCGTTATTTGGTCAATTCTGTGGCCACGTATAATGCGGATGCTGTGGACCTTCCAAGTTCGTCGGAGGAGGTGGATATTGACTTGGGAATGATGGTGGTGGCAGGAGAGTTGAAGCAGCCGTTTTTCATGGCGCTTTTTTCGTCTTCCTCCGACCAATACTCCGAAAACAAGTTCCCTCACAGCTGCTTGGACTGCATGGAGCACAAACTCAACTGGGACAAGCTCTCCAACTTGGTGTCGACTCTGGCCCGTACAGGCCACTTGAACTGCCACTCCCATGAAATTCTCTGCGAGCAATTGGGGTTCCCGGAGTTGGCCCAGAAGGACTTGCGCTTGAATCCAAAGTATATCATGTTTTTGCCCAAGGGTGCAGGACTCATCCGCTTCGACTACCCCGACACAGACGTGACGGTGCAACAAATGAAGGACTTCGTGACTGAGATCGCCAACAACTACGAGTATAGCAAGGTGACGGTGCGGGACCTCGAGGATCTCAATGTCTTGGTGCATGAGTTGCCCAATGTGCCGGAAGACCACTATTATCCGCTTTCCAATAAGCTAGCGCTCGTGTTCCACTACGAGCAAAAGGATATCAACCCCGAAGACAAAGCCGTCTTGCCTTATATTTTGGAGATGGTGACCAAATCGCCTTTTGATATCCTGCTCTTCGTGTCCAAAAGCAATAAGATAGGTTCAACTTTCGAGAGACAGGCCAAGGGTTTACACAAGTTTGTGAATTCCGATGAAACATGGGATCAAAAGTCTACTTTCGACCCCAAGTTGCACCTCGTTACCTCCATGACAAACAAGCCCACGCTCTACATGTTTAAGGAGCACTCGCTAGTGCCCAGCATCTACCAGAACTTTGCGTTGGAGGCCATGAGAAAACCAGACGAGATCAAGGACTTTATCACGAAAAACCAATACCCATTTTATGGGGAGTTGACGCCTAAATTGGCACCACATTACTTCCCATCGGGGGCAAACATCAACAAGAAGAACGATAAGGTGGTGATCACGTTTATCCTGTCGCAGAACGCTCAGCATATCAAAGATACCTTTTTCAACATCTCGATGGTGGCACACCAGTACACCGTGGAGAAGCAGAAATACTACATGCAACGGTTACTCGATGAGCGCAGTGAAAAGGCCAAGGCAATTGCAAAGCTCAAGCAGGAAAACGCAGATACCGTCAAGATCATCGAGGCCATGCGCAAGAGCGTGCCCCATTTGTTCGACCACAACGATGTGTTATTCACATATCTCGATTTGGAACTATATCCCGATCTCGTGGACGAATTGGGGCTCAATATCGACGGCAAAACCTACAAGCCAGGCGACACGCTTGTGGTCAGCAAGAACAGGGTCACATATTGGGACAAGGACGCCAATAACAATCAGCTCACGTGCAGCAGGGAGGTCTTGCGGCACATTCTCCGGTACTTATTGAGTCCGTCACTAGTGGACAAGGAAGCCAAGTTCCGCTCCAAGTTGGTGGGCAGTCCCTACCACCGTCATCTACGCATTGCAGACATGGTGCACCAGCATGGGCTCTTGGGGTACTTGGTGTTCTGTGCCACCACGTACGTGGTGTTTGTATTGGTGCGGAAGGGTTTGAGAAGACGCCGGTTGTTTTCCAGAAAGGCGGGAATTATTGGGGTTCCAAAGGCAGACTAGGCGAGGGCTCAAGCCATAAATGTCAGATTGTTATTTTATCAGTTTAAATATTAAGTGTCAATTTATCAAGAAGGCTTCAAACAGAAGGCCATATCATGTGCAAGAACCTATCAGATTATCATATTGTCTTATTAATACCATGAATAATTACCATTGTATTAAGACCGTTGAAACATTAAAAACCATACAACGACTACCAAATAATAGTGTATAGGCGAGATTGTATGGTTTAGATGTAGATTATTTGACTCTGTATGTTACATGTTCATGGGTACATCAAATATCCAAGGTGTACAGTCCAGTGTATCATACTGATACACATATTTATAGTCTCATCAAGATTGGTACATACTCGAGGAGCTACCCGTGATCAGTTTCTGGGGCTCTGGGAGTACAGGACTTCTTGGTATGTGAAGATCTTGGTGTTCCTCACAGAAGATCTTGGTGTTCCTCACAGATGATATTCTGATTGATTTCCTGGCACTAAGATTGGGCCAGAGTTCTAGCTTTGATAGTTTCGGAACTCGGCTGAACTTTCAAGATAAAAATTTTATGCTGCAGTTGAACATCCACCAAGATGTAACAAAGTCAAGTATAGCACAGGGTACTGTATGATACAAAGTATAGGCAATTATATGGTGTATCGAGTACTGTATGGTGTATCAAGTACTGTATGGTGTATCGAGTACTGTATGGTGTATTGAACACTGTATGGTGTATTGAACACTGTATGGTGTATCGAGTACCGTATGGTGTATCAAGTACTGTATGGTGTATCGAGTACTGTATGGTGTATCGAGTACTGTATGGTGTATCAAGTACCGTATGGTGTATCGAGTACTGTATAATGTAGTGTATGGTTTTGTTGATGCACCATCGGCAGTGGTGTATTGAGGTCATAGAAGCCTCGCCGTAGACGCCTAAAAAAAGGCCATTTCATAACGCCGTCTCTCCACCACCATTGCACGAAGTCTCAGGATGAATGAAGTTTTTCCACAATGCAATGTGTTAGAACTCTTGCAGGACTTTGGGATTTATAAAACAATGTTATATCAGTTGTGTATTCGAATACTATAATGGCTTATAGGGATCCCTGAGAATTCATCTAATCAGGCGAACCTGCTAGTTCTATATACTTCCTTACTGCGTCGGGTAACCCTTGAGGGATTTCTTGAAACAGCCGGCCACAGGATGTGAAACTTCGCAATGTTTCACATTGACCCGGAGAAGTCGTTATCAGGAATTCTCCCTAGCGCGGGCATATGACATACTTCCACATGCATGGAGCCTAGCGCCCAGTATTTAAGCCTCCTGAACACTAACCTTTACCCCTTGATACTGAGGGTAGTGATAATGAAGAGGGTAGTGATAATGAAGAAGGTTGTGATAATGAAGAAGGTGGTGATAATAAAGAAGGTGGTGATAATGAAGAAGGTGGTGATAATGAAGAAGGTGGTGATAATCAAATACAGTGTTTTTTAAAACTATTCAAACCAGCGCGCCAAATGTTTCAAACCACATTAGGAAACTTCACTAAACCAAGATTTCAAAATGTTACTGCCTGGTCACTTGATTATGATAATTTTGCATGTCCTTTTCCACTCCGTACAATAACGCTCAACCTTCTCTGTGTGCATTTATGGACCTTGTCACATTGGGACTGTGGTTCTGGCCCATATTACGGTTCATGATTCGGGGCATTCCACTTCACTAACCTGCGGACAGGGCATAGTCAGTAAACGTGGTACTTACTACTACTACTTACTACTACATAACTCCCGGAACAATGTTCAGAGTTTCAACCCCAGAACCTCCCAGGTTCTATTGGGACAAGTCTCATAAGGTTCCAAGGATTGTATATGTGCAGACGGATAATACAAACCGGGTCTTGGTTTCCGGAGTCATTTGGTTTGACTTCAGAAAAGGGATGAACCAGTCCGGTACAGGAGAACGGAATTGATGGTCACGTGGTATATAAAGAGGCGATCTTGTTCATCTCTAGAGTATCAAAACAGACCACAAGACAGGGATTCTAGTTCATATAAGTCACAAGGAAAGAAGACAAAGACACTATGAGCGCTACAGTAACAGAATTGTTAACACTCATATTAGTCGCAAGGAGAGAAGACAAAGAAACTATAAGCACTACAGTACCAGAATTGTTAACACTCATATTAGTCGCAAGGAGAGAAGACAAAGACACTATGAGCGCGACAGTACCAGAATTGTTAACACTCATAAGAAGAAACAAGATAAGCGTTCCAGTCTTTGCAAGTCTTTATGGAAAATCTCCACAATAGGGGTGTGTGGGTTTCAAAGCACATTAGGAAACTTGAACAAACCAAAAATTCAAAAAGTTACTATTTAATATTTAATAGGGACTTCACATGAACCGTTTATTTTGAATCTTTGATGCTTAGCAATTTTTAAGTCATAAGTACGAAACTTGAATAATTGGTTGTTTAATTTGCTAGTGTGGTTTGAATCGTTTTGAGAAATACTGTACTAGTGGAGGTACTGGTATAAGTCGAAGTACTGGTATAAGTCTAAGTACTGGTATAAGTCTAAATACTGGTATAAGTCTAAGTACTGGTATAAGTCTAAGTACTGGTAAGTCTAAATACTAGTATTAGTCTAAGTACTGGTATAAGTCTAAGTACTGGTATAAGTCTAAGTACTGGTATAAGTCGAAGTACTGGTATAAGTCTAAATACTGGTATAAGTCTAAGTACTGGTATAAGTCTAAATACTGGTATAAGTCTAAATACTAGTATTAGTGTAAGTACCAGTGCAAGGGTGAAGTGAGAGTATAATCATGATTTCAAGTTCATAAGTACTAGTTTCAATGCCGGTTTGAAACAGAAAATGGTTTTTTGAAGCACTAGTTTACGTACTAAAGTTATCATGGTGAAAGTTCTGGTACGAATACTAGTAGAACTAGCGGAAGTTTTAGAATCATGGTAGTGCAACAGGAAGAAAGTATCCAAATATATGTGCTCTATAAATGTCAACTTATCCCTATGATTCAAATATCTGAACAAATGTAATGTTTCACATCTAGGTCCACTGGGAGTAAGCTCAAAAGCATCTTCCAAAGCCCAAGGAAATTGACTTTGAGGCTGGGCAATAGAAAACGCTTTGTTGGATTAACTTAGACCTTAGATACATATAAGTTATTAAAGAAATTTAAAAACGATATATGTATATATAATTTAGTGCATTGTTACATTCTTACAATTTTAAATAAAGAGGGAAACCCACCATGCGTAGTGCTTTCTGTTGAGAGTTGTAATATACACTCCCGTAATCTGGAACAGTTATCACGTTACTTTCAATAAGTCACGTAAGTGTGGGACTCCAGGGATCATCCTAAACGACTTAGATTCTTATCTGTATCTAATATTATACTAAGAGATCCTTGTATCTTAACACCGTTGTTTCGATGATCTCTTATAAGGATATTCTCGTCCATTCTTATACGCTCCAGCTTTTCTCCCTCTTCAGTCCCTTACCAGCATTGGCTTCTCCAAGACAATGCCTAGACATTAGACGAGAGCTGGACGAGAGCTTAGAAGAGCACTCAGAGAGGTTTCCCCTCTCTTCAACAATACTCTTTATTGTTTCATCTGTATAAGTCACCTGAACATGCAGTACATCTGCGTGTACTGATCCCTCAAGTTCAACACTTTCAGCTTTTGTTTAGTATATATTAATATACAGGAATATGCAAGTTGTAGCTTACAAGACCAGTTTTGGGACGGGGCCGTAGCTGTAGTGAATTAATTGGCTAAAATACTACCCACCTGTAAAGTTACTTTCGTCTCCTAGTATGTTGAATATGCAGGCAAAGTTTGGCATTTTAGTAGCGTATTGAGGTTTGACTGGTTGTGAATAACATTAGATAATATTTGGAAGGCATTCATTGGCAAATGGTCGCTTTTTAGTGGTATAAACACTTTATAAAATTAGCAGTATTCGTTGATAAATATGTATGATGAATTAAATCTATTGGGCTATCTTGAGACGGGGCCATAGCTCCTCTTATAATTTTCCGGTCGTCAAGGTCCACAGTCTAATTTTCTAAAACCAAAGCCTCATTTTCTAAAACGAAAGCCTCATTTTCTAAAAGACTCATTTTCTAAAAGCCTCGTTTTCTAAAAGCCTCATTTTCTAAAAGACTCATTTTCTAAAAGCCTCATTTTCTAAAAGACTCATTTTCTAAAAGCCTCATTGTCTAACCAATCTGCTTGTCCCATTCATCTCGGACATGTACTTACCACTTGTCATCCACTAAACACCCGCTTTCCATTGATGAAAATGTCACTCTTCATTATAACTTTTAAGAAAGCTGTCAGCGTCCTTGCACGCATATTTTTTATAAAGGGAAATAGTCCATGGCTTCTCAGTTTCAGACCCGGTCTCGCCATGACTTGACCTATGTTTTGGAATGGCTAGAAAGCAAGGATCTCCTTAAGGATGCAGAAAGCGAAAAAATCTCCTTCAAGTTCCATATGCTTCAATTTGCTCTCCTTCTTAGTCCAAAGCAAGACATTGCTCCCGACCAGTCTATTTATGAAGCCTACACCTATGCTAAAAAGAAGTTTCCAACCTTTTTTCAGAACTTCCTCCACCACTTGTCTCCCATAATCACCTGCATTTTGTTCACCCAGGGAGATTTGCAAATGAACTCATACCTTAAGAACTTGAAGCAAATGACTATGCGGAACTATGTGGCCAGCTGCGAGAAAGCCAAACATATAAACAGAATACCCTGGATCCGTACACGCTAAGTACTCGTCGAGAATTCTACATATTGGGGTACAAGCCTGCCTAATACGAATAATGGCCAGTGTATAAGGTCTTCTACTCCGCTTTTGGGTGCATTTGTGCCTTAT
Source organism: Metschnikowia borealis (assembly GCA_002374385.1). Taxonomy (NCBI): domain Eukaryota; kingdom Fungi; phylum Ascomycota; class Pichiomycetes; order Serinales; family Metschnikowiaceae; genus Metschnikowia; species Metschnikowia borealis. The sequence goes on from NKZC01000345.1 coordinate 11,611, forward strand.
TGATACTACTACTGGTGGATAATGGCAGAAGTACCAGTGAAAGTATACAGAAAAGAGATAAAAGAGAGACTTTCACACTATAATGCTATACAGTGTTTTTCAAAAGTTTTCAAGCCAGCGTACAAAAATGGTTGGTGCCTCTTCGAACAGTCTTCCAAAGCAAATGGCGTCAGGTTACACACCAACTTTCATTACAATTCAATATTGTGAAATATTAAATCTGGAGCATTGTCTCATACTGCATTTTGGGAGTTTTGCAATACCAACCAAGGGAAAAAACGCACGGAACTGAACTGGAAGGGGTAAGAAACGTTTTGAATTATTGCGATGTTGAATTTTGCTGGTGTGGTCTGAATCGTTTTGCCCTGCTGGTTTGAATACTTTTGAAAACACTGTACTTAGACATGTATGGCTTAATCTTTGACACAAGCATATGACTAGTGGCCGGGTCAACCAGATAACTATGAAGAGGTCTTTTTTCGGGCATTTTCCACTGACTCGTAGTAGAAAAATCGGAGTGATCTTGGGTTCTCCGAAATCTCTAAGCTTATAGAGTTTGACCCTTCAATTCCGCTATTTATGGAGTGTTTCAAGAATCCTGAAACCTCTGAGGCCAAATCGATTTTGCAACTAAAGTTGGCCTCATACTTCATTTGCACCATTTTTTTTCGTTCCTAAAGACACACATCTTTCAAGAACAGTATACACTAAGCACAAAGATGCTTTGGAGTTCAGTATGAAGCTTTTGAGCACCTTCTAATAAATCACATGAAATGAATTTTATTTCTCATACCTACTGTATTGCTATAGAGTCCACGTTGTTTGTCGACAAAGATGTCACAATATCCTTGAAGATCTTTTCTTGATGATCTTCTCAGAAGTTTCAGAAAAGTGCTTCTTTGGATCATGCTTACCAACGTACCTTGTCTTTAGTTGTTCTTCCAGCAAGTTTTTCTCCTCAGTTACCCTAACATTATAGTTTTTGGCGATCTTTACCAAATCTTGAAGATTTTTCAAATTTTCAAGCTCAGAATGGTCATAGTCTACCATTTTCAATCCACTTTGTCAGGATTTTTTTGAAGGTTTAATAGCATATTTGTCTCGTACAGAGTCTTTTCAATAAGCTCAAGTAGAGAATGGATAACCTCGAGGAGAAAGGCCAACAGAAAAAGGTGATTTCCAGCTATTGTGCTGATATCTGTAAATACTATGTATATCTTTATATATGCGAAGGTCGCCGTCAAGCATCGTTTTGTTTCCGTTGGCCTCAAGGACTCCACCACCTAATCTTAGATACTTATAGTCTAATACAGTTATCATTAAATAACTAAGAATACCCATAACGCCGAACGGGCGAGTTCCTACTAATAGTAGGTGTTCAGAATACATAAAAAACGTTATGTCATCGTTCCTGAAAGATCCGATTAACATAGAAGCCCGTTAGAATCTTATAACCCTTGCGAATACAACTTAGAGCCTCGGGTCGCAAAATAATTCTAGGCCTTCATCTCTTGTATGTCCAAATTCTCCTGAATATCCCACGACGTCTGCCTTTTTTAATGACTCTCTCCACCAAAACGTACCCCAAAATAGGGCCAAATCTCGCTATTTGCTAATTCCTCAGCAATGGAGTCACATAAGTATGAAGCCAAGTTCATTTGTAGGATATCGTCTCGATTCTCACTGCACATACAACAAGTCTCTACATCTTCGTAATTTCCATAAGCTATAACAGAGCCCAGGAGTCCTGCACACCTGATCCTTCCGGGCAATTTATAGACATTTCCCCCAGAGGAAGTTGCTAGTGAGATCGCACCTCATTACGGGGGATATTTGTAGAAAAGCCAGCCAAATACCGAAAACATTGCCTGTTTGTACAGATTTATCTTTTGCCTTATGACAGAAAAACCAATTCTGCTTTACAAATCAAGCCTGGGGGATTGCATTTAGCCCTCTTTGCACATTTCAATGCAACCTACAAGCCAGTCTTGGCACAGTATCTTTCAAAGCGTTTTCTATTATGTGTATCATGCTACAAGCCCTGTAGAGATCTACTTACAAGGAAATCATAGTTTTACCAACCAAAAACCAGCACCGGGGTATGTGGGGTTTGAAAATGAGCAGTTAATATTCCGACCCAGAATTCCTCCACCGATGCCAATGGGATCGGAACAGACGCCACGATTGCTGAACACATCGATAAGATTCTTCTGAGAAATTACATCGTGCGGCAGAAATCGGGCAAGTCCAAAATCTTCATCCCCACATCCTTGGGGATTTCGCTAATCCAAGCCTTTGATGCTATTATCTTGGACAGGGTTTCCTTACTGAAACCATTCTTGCGCAGAGCACTCTGTCTAATTTTAACATTGGCCATTCCACTGTGTCACGCCTCCACCATCATTGTACAAGGGACCCGTTGTGCTAAACCCGAGGTACCAGGATGGAATGTNCCATTCCACTGTGTCACGCCTCCACCATCATTGTACAAGGGACCCGTTGTGCTAAACCCGAGGTACCAGGATGGAATGTCCTAGTAACAACCGTTGACTAGGCGACGGCGTTGTCAACGACTTAAGTAGCTCAGATTCCTTCTTCTGAAGAAAACATCGGCGAATGAACATAATAAACAGAGAACCTGACGTAACAGTTTAACATTATGGATACCTATTTTTAAACTTACTTAAGAATAATTAACTAGGAACAAGGCCATTCTAAATGGTCACTGCGCTCTTTCTCCAAGAGCCTTTGGTGCGTACCTTCTCACACACCTGACCTGCGTTCATACCACGATCTTGACACTCAGGGACCAGAAACGGGAGTTCTTGGACCAGAAACGGGAACTCTTGGACCAGAAAAAGGAGTTCTTGGACCAGAAACAAAAGTTCATGGACCAGAAACGGGAACTCTTGGACCAGAAACAGAAGTTCTTGGACCAGAAATGGGAACTCTTGGACCAGAAAAAGGAGTTCTTGGACCAGAAACAAAAGTTCATGGACCAGAAACGGGAACTCTTGGACCAGAAAAAGGAGTTCTTGGACCAGAAACAAAAGTTCATGGACCAGAAACGGGAACTCTTGGACCAGAACCAGAAGTTCTTGGACCAGAAATGGGAACTCTTGGGCCAGAAAAAGGAGTTCTTGGACCAGAAACAAAAGTTCATGGACCAGAAACGGGAACTCTTGGACCAGAAACAGAAGTTCTTGGACCAGAAATGGGAACTCTTGGACCAGAAAAAGGAGTTCTTGGACGGTGCTATTGATGACGCCTTGGAGATGGATGAACATGGTTTGGCCGAGAATGAGGCTTCAGAAGATATAGATATTGACCAAGGTCTTGGATGAGATTATTATTGGTGTTGACTTGAATACCAGCTTAAAAAATACGAAACAGTTCAATACCTAGACTGAGCAGCTACTCATCGCATGTACTTTTATTTTGCCAATTCTCAATGAATATAGACTTCATTGAAATGTACATCATCCATAATTGTAATCAGCCACTATTAAATGTGGACTCCACCATTACCACTCTACACTTTTCCACGCATAAATAGGTTTGGGAAATGGCTTATAGTATAGTATAGTATAGTACAATATAGTACAGTACAGTACAATACAGTGTAGTGCAGTATAGTATACTATACTATACTATACTATACTATAGTATACTATAGTAAGTCCAGAAATAGTATGGCCTGGAAAAGTATGGTCTATATAATCTAGTGTAGGGTATGAT
>NKZC01000139.1:896-42789 GCA_002374385.1 Metschnikowia borealis
AATATAGACTATAGACTATAGACTACAGAGTAGACTGAGAAGTGTGAATATTCAGTAGTGAGATTTTATAGCAGTACAAACCTTATAGTAGTGTAGACTGTTAGATCCATTCTTGATAGGGCTCTGCCATTAAGCTTCTACTCCCAAAGTCATAAGCAGCTCCGTCTTCTACAGATACCAACGAACAGTGGAGATGTACCAATATACAGACCAAATTAGGTATAGGTGTAGAGTATGAGTATAGAGTAGACTATACAGTTATAAAGAGAGTAGAGAGTAGAGAGTAGAGTAGAGTAGTATACAGTAGTCGAGTAGATTATACTAGTAGTAGTAGAGTAGATTATACTAGTAGTAGTAGAGTAGATTATACTAGTAATAGTAGAGTAGATTATACTAGTACAGTAGTATAGTTTACACTAGTATAGTAGTATAGTTTACACTAGTATAATAGTAGAGACTATAGAGTATAGCATTAGAGTAGTATATAGTAGAGTAGTATAGAGTATATAGTAGAGTAGTATAGAGTATATAGTAGATTATACTAGTATAGTAGTAGCGTATAGAGTAGATTACACTAGTATGGTAGTAGAGTAGAGAGTAGTATACAGTAGTAGAGTAGATTATGTAGTGTAGTAGTAGAGTATAGCAGTATAGCAGTAGAGTAGTATAGAGTAGTAGAGAGTAGTAGAAGAGTAGAGTAGTAGAGTAGTAGAGTAGGTTATACTAGTATAGATAATAGAGTATAGAGTAGAGTAGTATACAGTATACAGTAGTAGAGTAGACTATGTAGTATAGTAGTATAGTAGTACAGAGTATAGAGTAGTAGAGTAGTAGAGTATAGCAGTAGAGTCGTATGGAATAGAGTAGTATAGAGTAGAGTAGTATAAAGTAGATTATACTAGTAGAGTATAGAGTATAAAGTAGAGTAGTATAGAGTAGATTATGTAGTATAGAGTAGATTATGTAGTATAGATTATGTAGTAGATTATGTAGTCGAGTGTTAGATCCACCATGGATAGACACACTACCCAAAAGTATCCTTCGATCCTACGAATGCCAATGACTCGTCCAAGGCACCATACCCCGTGACTTGGACCCATCCTTTCACCTTACCTCGTGACATTGCGTTTAACTGCCATGCTCCACTTCTCTGGTACTCACAGGCTAACTATATAAGTACTCGGATCCCCACCTATTGGGGATCCATCGGCGAATAAACATACAAAACAGAGTACTGGACGTAGCCAGAATCTAACAACATATAGTAGATTAGTACTACTAGTACATATAGTAGATTAGTACTACTGAAATACATAGATGTAGATTAGTACTACTAGTACATATAGTAGATTAGTACTACTGAAATACATAGATGTAGATTAGTACTACTAGTACATATAGTAGATATAGTACTAGTAGTGTAGTATAGTGTAGTATTGTGTAGTACAGTATAGTAGTGTAGTAGTGTAGTAGTGTAGTAGTGTAGTAGTGTAGTAGTGTAGTATAGTGTGGAGATGCGGAATAAGCACTTATCAGTAATATCCATCATTTGTATTTCCTTAGAAAATTCTAAATGTGTTACTTCCACCGTAGTCATAATTCGCAGTCAATATGAACCATTAAATACTATGCCCATTACATACACCAAAACAGTATAAGTCACTATACTATTCCCATTACTACATGCTACCTACTGTGCCCTATGAACCATGAACCATGAACTATGAACCATGAACCATGAACCATGAACCATGAACCTACATAGATGTAGATATAGTACTAGTAGTACATATAGTAGATATAGTACTACTAGTACATATAGTAGATTAGTACTAGTAGTACATATAGTAGATTAGTACTACTGAAATACTTAGATGTAGATTAGTACTACTAATACATATAGTAGAATAGTGTTACTAATACATATAGTAGATATAGTACTACTGAAATACTTAGATGTAGATATAGTACTACTAGTACATATAGTAGATTAGTACTACTAATACATAGATGTAGATTAGTACTACTGGTACCTTACTAATACTTTGCTCGATGGAACCTCAAATACCAGAGCGGCTTATATAACTTTGACAAAAACGTGGCATCGAAAAACTCTCCTCCTGAACAATGGAAGGATTGTTCCAGAATATTCGAAAAGGCCATGATAGCACTCGGTGGATCGATGGCCGATGGAGTGCTCTGGCGTTAGAATTGGCCAATGTTAGGATTAGACAGCGTAGGCTTAAAGTACCTCAATAGGTAGACCACTGGATCTAATTACCAGTAGATGTAGCATACATCGAATTACTGGTATTACTGGTAGATACGGAGATATAGTAATACTGACAGAAGTAGTATTAGTAGTAGATATAGTACTAGTACTCTGGTAGATATAGTAGATATAGTAAATATGGTAGATATAGTACTAGTACTACTGGTAGATATGGTAGATATAGTACTAGTACTACTGTAGATATGGTAGATATCGTATTACTGGTAGATATCGTATTACTGGTAGATATAGTAGATATAGGATTACTAGTAGAGATGTATTACTGGTACTACTGGTAGTTACGGTGGATATAGTAATACTAGTAGATATAGTAATACTAGTAGATATAGTAATACTAGTAGATATAGTACTAGTACTACTAGTAGATATAGTAGATATAGTATTACTAGTAGATATAGTATTACTAGTAGAGATGTATTACTGGTAGATATAGTAGATATAGTAGAGATGTATTACTAGTACTACTGGTAGATATGGTAGATATAGTACTAGTACTACTGGTAGATATGGTATTACTAGTAGATATAGTAATACTAGTACTACTGGTAAATATGGTATTACTAGTAGATATGGTATTACTAGTAGATATAGTATTACTAGTAGATGCAGTAGATATAGTTGTAGAGAAGATAACGCCAGATCCGCAACGACGGTTGCGGCACCAGGAGGACCTGTGATTAACCAGGGAGTGATATCCAGTGGATGACTCATACTATAAGATATTGACCTCATAGTCTCATCATGATATGTAAACACTTTAGGGGAAGTGTTTGTTTCAGGAGTAGGAGACGGAGAGTTGTCAGTGTTCATTGAAGTATTATCAATACGAGATCTTTTGGTGGGTCTGGTTCTTGGAGGCATCTTGGTATCCCTCCGGGCAGTTGATATTCGATTTTCGATACTAACAATAAATGGGGGCGAAGTCCCCTTTGTCAGATCCGCCATGGGTAGTAACCTACCTATGGAGGGATTAGAAAGTCTCTCTGCCCGATCCTATTTGCCATCAACAATGATGGCCCCCCTTCGAAGATGCCAAGAACAATCATCACCATTGTTCTTGGTGAAGAGTTTTCACTGCCACGTTTCTCTTCAAAAGCTATATAGATCGCACTGGTTCCTCTTGGTGAGGAACCATCAACGGATAAATTGATAACTTAGTACAATACGTTCAACAAGAATCTCACACCCTTTATATAACTGGAGATTCTTCCTTCATCACGGCATTCATTGTAACCACAATTGATTGCCGCAGGAAAACAGAAAAAAAACAGATGGCTGGCTAACCAGCAAGCCGTGGTTATCAGAGTGCGCTCTTTTCATTGCTGGTTTTCAACANAGATATAGTAGATATAGTAGATATAGTAGATATAGTAGATATAGTAGATATAGTAGATATAGTAGATATAGTAGATATAGTAGATATAGTAGATATAGTAGATATAGTAGATATAGTACTGGTAGATATGGTACTTGTAGATATGGTAGATGTGTACTAGTACTACTAGTAGATATAGTACTAGTATTACTAGTAGATGTAGTATTACTAGTAGATATAGTATTACTAGTACTACTGGTAAATATGGTATTACTAGTAGATATAGTATTACTAGTAGATATAGTATTACTAGTAGATATAGTATTACTAGTAGATGTAGTAGATATAGTACATATAGGAGATATAGTACTGGTAGATATAGTAGATATAGTATTACTAGTACTACTGGTAGATATGGTAGATATAGTACTAGTACTACTGGTAGAGATGTATTACTGGCAGAAGTAGTATTAGTAGTAGATATAGTAATACTAGTACTACTGGTAGATGTAGTAATACTAGTAGATATAGTAGATATAGTAGATATAGTACATATAGGAGATATAGTATTACTAGTACTACTGGTAGATATCGTATTACTGGTAGATATAGTAGATATAGTATTACTGGTAGAGATCGTATTACTGGTAGATATAGGAGATATAGTAGATATAGGAGATATAGTAGATATAGTAGATATAGTACTGGTAGATATGTACTAGTACTACTGGTAGAGATGTATTACTGGCAGAAGTAGTATTAGTAGTAGATATAGTAATACTAGTAGATATAGTACATATAGGAGATATAGTATTACTAGTACTACTGGTAGAGATGTATTACTAGTAGATGTAGTAATACTAGTAGATATAGTAGAGATGTATTACTGGCATGGTCACAGTGTTGAATACGTCTAATCCTGGGAGTTATATTCTTTCGTTGATGGTTCCCAATAAGTGGAAATCCGGGTAATTATATAGCTAGCGTGTGAATACCAGAAAAGTGAAGCAGACTGGTCAAACGCCTTTTCACGAGGTACGGTGAATGGATGAGTCCAAGTCCCGGGGTATGTTTCCTTGGATGAGCCATTGGCATTCGTACGTCGAAGGATATTTTGGGTAGTGTGTCTACCCATGGTGGATCTAACAATACTGGTGTTACTAGATATAGTGTTACTGGTCATAGTGTAACTGGTAGATATAGTAGATATAGGTATTAGGTGCATTCTAGTAGATATAGTAGAGATGCTGGTGTTATCTTGATCTGGTGGAGGTTCAGCTTCAGATAACGTCGTCATGGTGAAAGTTCAGTTCCAGTAAAAAGGACAGCTAGAAAAAGGACAGCTAAAAAAAGACAGCCAGAAAAAGGACAGCCAGAAAACTCGTGCAATCCCATTTTTTATCTTGGTGACTTAAGCTTTATGTCCAGCAACCAGTAAGTCACTCTGGACTGTACTCCTTGGTTCTTAAGACCACCTGATGTGCCCTAGAATAGGGTACATGCGGGGTTAAGTAATCTGTAACAATGTACACTGTATCTGCAAACCACAGAACACTAACCACAGAACACTAACCACAGAACACTAACCACAGACCACTAACCACAGAACACTAACCACAGAACACTAACCACAGAACACTAACCACAGAACACTAACCACAGAACACTAACCACAGAACACTAAAACACTGCAAACAGGTGGATGCGTTGTGAGTGAAAAACATATAAAAAACTGGATCCTTTGATTTATACAGGCTCTGATAGGCTCTGATTTATACAGGCTCTGATTTATACAGGCTCTGATTTCCCAACCACTGATTTATACAACCACTGATTACAACTGCGTACCAACCACTCATGATCAAAGTCCTCGTGTTCACAATTGGCTTCACAGATGTATATTGACTCGATTATTTCGCTCTATAATTGGGATTATAGATTATCATTGGGTGATGACTGCGCCCGCGAAAGTCATCCACACTGAAAAGTACTGAAAAGGACTCACAGTCATGGATGTTTCCGTGGGAAGAATTGGTGAGTGTTGGAACTTGTGCAGGACTTCGAGTTTTGTTGAACAAACTCAATATCAGAAGTATATTCGAATACTGTAATATGACTTAGAGGGATCCCTGACGATTCGGCCAATCAGGCGGACCCGCTAGTTCCATATACTTTGCTGCTTCGGGTGACCCATCCAGTCTTTAAATGACTCCAAGAGCGTCTGTTCAAAGGATAGAAGAACTATCTTGTCAATTTGACTTCACGACAGTGGAAAATAATCTTGATCCTTCGGGATGAGAAACATCATGAGAACATGAGAAACATCACGAGAACATGAGAAACATCACGAGAGCATGAGAAACATCACGAGAGCATGAGAAACATCACGAGAGCATGTGAAACATCAATTTAAAACCTCGCCATGTTTCACATTGGCCTGAGAAGTCCTTATCGGGAGTTCTCCGTGGAGTGGACATATCACATGCTTCCACATGTATGGAGCCTAGAGCCCAGTATTCAAGTCTCCTTGTTCAAGCCTCCTTATTCAAGCCTCCTTATTCAAGCCTCCTTATTCAAGTATCCTTATCAAGTCTCCTTGTTCAAGCCTCCTTATTTAAGTATCCTTATTCAAGTCTCCTTATTCAAGTCTCTTTGAATACTAATCTTCACACCTTCTCATCCTGCCAACATACGGAGTCAACATAAGTTGAAACATCGTCACGAGGGAGAGCCCACTGACTAAGTACTCAATTCTAGTGCTCGTAGGATTTTCCCCAGCAGCTAGTGGGTGACCAATCCAACGCTTGGGGAATTCTGCTTCGGTATGGTAGGAAGAGCCGACAATCAAGAATCAAAAAATATGTCTATGAACGCTTGAATGCCTCCAGCCAGTTACCCCTGTGGTATTTTTTTCTGGCACCTCTAGCCTCAAATCTGAGGTGAACATAAAGATCGATAGGCCACAAATTTATGGTTTGAATCACAGAAAATCAAATCATCAAATAATCAAATCACGAATAATCAAAGCAACAGATCACAGAAAATCAAATCATCAAATCATCAAATCATGAATAATCAATTCATCAAATCATCAAAGTCAAGCGGGCTTACACCCTTTTATTCCACTGGTGATTTGTGTTCTCCACGAACTCCCTTAAGTGGCATGAATGATAAAGCTTGAAAGAAAGCACGACCATATAAAAGATATATTGCCAAATCATAAGCACTGGAACCTATAGTTAATATCATTATTACTAATTGCAAATATGAAATTCATACCGTTATATTTATGGAGTTTGAATCATATAGTTTCTGATGACATGCTAGAAGGTCAATGTAAGTTTAGACACTGATCCTTCAATTAGAAATAGGTTAATAGATAGAGTAGAGTAGAGTAGAGTAGAGTAGAGTAGAGTAGAGTAAAGAGTAGAATAGAGATTGAGAGTGGAGCGAAGTAGAGTTCAGAAGAAGAAGGGGAAAAGAGTGGAAGGGAAAAGAGTGGGGAGGGCGGCAGAGGGTCCGCTTTTATAGTCATGGATGGTGGCTGTAAATCTGTGCGGGGTTTGGGGTGCGTTTATCTTGGGTGCCGCATGCGCGAGCGTTGGCTGCAATTCCAAAAGAATATAAAAGGACAGCCATTCCCCGCGAACAGACAATCAGCAATAATTTTATTGAGGCCAAATGCTGACAAGAGCAATGAATGGTCATTTCAAAAAAGGCGGCACACTCACAGGACAAGTGTGCAAACGGCTATACTAATGTTCTTACGTTAAGTGGAGGTTCTGTTCCCACATGTCCCGCATGTTATAGTTGTGTGGAAAGTCAAGCTGGTGACCTTAGCTCTATGAGTGGGTACTGTTTTTACGGTACTACATTTCTTAGGGTACTACATTTTTTAGGGCACTACGTTTCTTACAGTACTATTGTTCTTATGGTACTATTGTTCATACGGTACTATTGTTCTGCAGTTTTACGTCTCATAATTGGGGACTGCAGACTGGAATGTTATGATGATCTATGGTTCTGCTCAATTATTATTCTGCGCTAATGATCCATTGTCCATACTGCCCATACTGGCCATATATTCGAATATCCTACTCCATACAATTAACTGACTGTTATTAAGTTTTACTGTGGTATTATACGATTGCAGAGAGTCAGAGAGTCAGAGAGTCAGAGTCAGAGAGTCAGAGAGTCAGAGTCAGAGAGTCAGAGTCAGAGAGTCAGAGAGTCAGAGTCAGAGAGTCAGAGAGTCAGAGTCAGAGTAAGAGATTCAGAGTCAGAGATTCAAGAAACTTAAACTGTCAATTTGAATCCCTACTGTTTATTTCCATTTCTACTGTCTTCTGTAAATTTGTCTTCACTGACCACTTCAAATGTCGATTCCTCGGTCTTTGCGTTGTCTGTCTATTTCTATGCTACTTCTACTATTGCACCATAGTCAGAAGAGTCCAAAGCAGCCAGACTGAGTTTCAGAAGAGTCAGGAGATTATAAAACATACGAGACATATTGGGTGGTCAAAAATAGTCACACGAGCCAGAAAAATCAAAGAGACAGGCCCATTGTACTCTCTCAATGTTGATGAATATAAAGTGAGATCAAACGAACACTATAAGAATGATATGTCCAATTGACTGTTCTATTCCAATTGACTGGTACATCTCATCTCCCGTTTGACTGGTCTATTGGTACTGTGATATTTGAAATAATATGATATTGTCAAAAAATCAACAAACAGGAGGGTATATCGATATTATTTATATCGACAGGTTTATTCAGTGGGGTATGATATAGCTTGATTTTCCTGTGACGGACGATGAAGTGCGTGAATTCAAAGTTCCAGCGTTGGCTTCTGAATATTGTTTCGAGGTGGAATCTACTTCTTGCTTTACCAGAGCATTATAGGAAAGGCCATTACAGGTTTGCCCCTGCCGCTTTCCGATGGTTATTAACAATGGGGGTATGTACTACTGTCTCTCGATTGTCTACTCTCGATTGTCTACTCCTTACTGAATTCTACGGATACCACAGATACTATAGGGCAGGACTATAGACTGCTTCGACTGCAGGACAGATACTATAAAATCGATACTATAGACTGTTTACTGCTGTTTACTCTGCTAGATACTCTACTGGAATCTACTGGAATCTGAGATCTACTGGAATCTACAGATACTATCTCCACTTGGTACTCCGAAAACTACCAATGGATATGGTCACCGAGGTGCATCTAAGCGGCCACTATGATGCTCTAGACATCGACCAAAATGGACACCCTGATGAATATGAGCATGGCGAAACCGATGGTTGATCAAAGGGTGCGTGCTCTTTGGTTGAATAAAAGGGCGTGTACTCTTTGGTTGAAAAAAAGGGTATTCAAAGTCTGGTGTGACGAAAAAGGAATGGTCTGCTTGGGTCTTGGGTCTGGTCTGATTTCACACTTGGCAGAGCCTCAGTATTGCGAGCCTTGGGTACCCACACTCACTATTGCCCAATCAGGGTCCAGGAATACCGACGAAGTTACCAAACCAAGACGAGTTGTATGCATGATGATACCAGCCCATATCATTAACACGAGTCACAGAACTCCATATCCATATCTATTGTGGTACATCATTGTGGTATTTCGATTGCGGTTTCATTGTGGTATTTTTGCATTGGATGTGGACCCACTCACGTGACCCAACTACTGCGCATCGCTCATCACCAAGACGCGCACTAGAAGCCCAGAAAAGCACACCAAAGAAGCACCTTCCAAAACGCAATGAGTGCCGTGTGTTCTTCGTCGCAGTGCGGGCTCCGAACCGACTCCGTGCTCAAGTGTCCTGTGTGTCTCAAGAATAACATCACCAGTGTTTTCTGCAACCAGAGGTGTTTCCGGTCGGGCTGGGCCACGCACAAGGCCATCCACCCTGCGGCCGATAATGAGGTGTTTGACCCGTTCCCCAAGTTCAAGTACGCCGGCGACTTGAGGGCGGCTTATCCCTTGACGCCCATGAGACGGCTTCCTGCCCATATCAAACGGCCAGACTATGCTCGCAATGGGAAACCCATTAGTGAGTTCAAGAACGACCGCAAGGGCAAAATCACGATTTTGAGCGAGGAAGAGATCGAGAAAATGAGGAAAGTGGGCGATGTGGGGCGCCAGATCTTGGATACTGTGGCCAGCCACGTGGCTCCGGGGATCACCACCGACAAACTCGACGAGATCTTACACGAAGAGTGTATCAAGCACGAGGTGTACCCTTCTCCGCTCAACTACTTCAACTTCCCCAAATCCGTGTGTACTTCGGTCAACGAGATCATCTGCCACGGTATTCCAGACCAGTACGTGCTTAAGGATGGCGATATCGTCAACCTCGACGTGTCCATCTATATGGACGGCTACCATAGTGATTTGAACGAAACTTACTATGTGGGGGATAAGGCCAAGGCCGACCCCGATACCGTGCGGTTGGTGGAGACCACACGGGAGTGTTTGGATTTGGCGATTGCCACGGTGAAACCGGGCTTGGTGTTCCGGACGTTGGGTCAGGTGATCGAGGACCATGCCACTAAGAATGGCTGTTCCGTGGTCCGCACCTACTGTGGACATGGAATCAACTCGTTGTTCCACTGCCAGCCAGATATTCCCCACTATGCCAAGAATAAGGCTGTGGGCGTGGCCAAACCGGGCATGGTGTTTACCATTGAGCCCATGCTTTGCTTGGGCACCTATAACGATGTCACGTGGCCCGACAACTGGACGGCTTCAACGACAGATGGACGCTACTCGGCTCAGTTTGAGCATATGATGCTTGTGACCGAGACTGGCTGCGAGCTTCTTACGGCCCGGAAGGCCGACTCGCCGGGCGGCCCTGTTCCCAGAATCGAAAAGTCTTAGGCTGTATATAGTGATTTAGGCCATAACGATAATGCTGTAGACATCTCAGGTACTTCTGGAAATAGAAAGGTAGCTTTAACAACATTGAGAGGGGGGGATTGAAAAAAAAATGGACGAGTCCGGATTTGAACCGGAGACCTTTCCCATGCTAAGGGAACGCGCTACCAACTGCGCCACACGCCCAACTTTTGAGTTTATTTTTGTATGGATTGTTAGCTTGAGAAAAGTGTATGGCTCTGTAGTATTACAGATAATCTAGTGGGAAAGGCGTACACTTGTATACGAATGCGAAACGTTCGTAACTCATGAAAATAGGCCCATACAAGCCATATATCATGAGTATCAGAGAAGCTAGAAAATATCCATGGTGCATGGTGAAATAAAGTGTACTGGAGATGGGATTCCTGCATAGTGAAACAAAGTGAGCTACCGATTCCTCACTTGCAAAACTGCTCCTGAGTGACACGTCTTGCATTCTTCTTGGCCCTATGGTGAACACCCACTAATCTAAAAACCCTCACATATACCAGACGAGTCTGAGGAACCACTAACGTCAAAACATTGTTACTCTTCTGCAGTTCAGTTTCCCAAGCCAGTTTCCCAAGTCAGTTTCCCAAGCCAGAGGTTATTGTGGTAGATCTACATCCAACAATTCGACGATGAAAGCACCCCTGTTCATTTCGCAGTACCAGTCACTTGAAGAGTGAGTGGAGATTAGCGGAGAAGTATAAACAGTGAGTGGAGATTAGCAGAAAAGTATAAAGAGTGAGTGGAGATTAGCAGAAAAGTATAAAGAGTGGGTGGAGATTAGCAGAGAAGTATAAAGAGTGGGTGAATGAGGTAACATACTAGAAGAAAAGATCCAGCACCAGAAGAGTAATGAGAGTGGACACAGTACCAGAAAAAGGAGATTACTCAACACCATTGTACCTTTATAGTGGGTACATCAGGAGGTCCTCTCAATAACCAACGGGTACAGTCCAGTGTAACGTATGGACCACTATTCATAAAGTTCATATTCTCATCAAGATATAAATACCCGAAGAGTTACAGGTGAAGTTTCTGGTCTGAAGTTTCTGGTCTGGGAGTAGAGGACATGATATATTCCTCCTATAATCTGATTAGTTGACCCTAGGATATGAACAATTTTCTGGTTAGTTGACCCTAGGATATGAACAATTTTCTAATTAGTCAACCCTAGGATATGGACAATTTTCTGATTTGTTAACCCTAGGATATGGACAATTTTCTGATGAGTCAACCCTAGGATATGGACAATTTTCTGATTTGTTAACCCTAGGATATGGACAATATTCATATGAAAAGCAAAGAGTGTACAAGTGTTGGTGGCTATAATATAGATAGCTATAAGTGTTTGGAAACGTGTGTGAATATATGTGGAATATACATGTTATTGTCAGTGTTTATACATGTTATTGTCAGTGTTTATACATGTTATTGTCAGTGTTTATACATGTTATTATCAGTGTTTATACAGTGAGTGGTCTCTTGGACGAAAATCGAAATATGGAAAGCAAAGTTTGTGGTATGGGTGCAATGCACCAATGGGTATGGCAATTGATGACATGACTGAAATACAACGTGTTTATAGCAGTGCTATATTTTATACTAATTGCAATGTGAAAAGTAGCGATGGCTTTAACAACACTCGAGCCATGAGAATTTCACGAACGGATCCAATTCGACAATGCTTCTAGTTAACCCTAGGATGAGTTCCTTCCGGTATAGACTTGTATGACTGTGCTGAACCTTCCACACAAGAATCACGTGAGAGTTAGACCTTCCTAATATATAGAAAAGCTAAGTTTGGCTTTAAGAAGTGAGTATACGACAGTGAGGTGCAGTATACAGTGACTTAAATTAGTAGATTCCCCAGGTGGTCCTTTCAATAACCATGGTGTACAGTCCACTGTAGTATACTGAGAACTGTTCATAAAGTTCATACTCTCAACAAGGTATAAATACTTAGGGTTAGACGGGAGTTGCTTCTGGTGTTTAGGCAGTTTTGGACAGGTTATTTTGGACAGGCAGTTTTGGACAGGCAGTTTTGGACAGGTTGTTTTGGACAGGCAGTTTTGGACAGGCAGTTTTGGATAGGCAGTTTTGGACAACTAAGGGAGAAAGCATGGGCGGAGGCTCTTGCAAAAAAAGAAGGCATTAGTCAAGGAAAGAGTTAGTTGAAAAAAAAAAAAAACCAGACAGCAGATGTGGGAATTTAACACAACCTCCACTCGACTCCGTACATGCTAAGTACTTGTCGACACTTTCAACAGCAAAAGAGTGGGCTCAGAGACTCACATCAATATTCTTCGTGCCTTGGGATGAGTCCTTTATAGACATAATAAATAAGCAAAAAGAGCGGTATTGATAGTAGTGGAATACCCTCATTTAAGGCTTTAACCCTATAAAAAATGCAAGGGTTTGGTATTCGTGCTGGCTATTAGAGGGTATTTTTTGATATGGGCCGGTTACCCTGATTTTTTGATATGGGCCAATTACCCTGATTTTTTGAAGAGTCGTTTTTCCCAGCGTAGAATTTTCTTTTGACGTAAGTCTGGATAGTCATCTCCATCTCGTTTTCTATGCCTTTTTTAAAGACTTTTCGAAATAGGCAGCACCAACTAACCAATAGTGATTCCCAAATTTCACCAAAGCAAATACAAACTTTTTATTGCAGCAACGGGGATATACGCTGTACGCTTTTGGAGCAGGAATTAGTGGCTGCTGGCCCAGTTTTGGTCTCCAAATGTCCTCATTAAGGTACTAAAAATGTGTTCATAAAGACTGTTAGTAAAGTATACCACCTTCTTTGATATGAAATATAGTTAAACAGGCAGCTTTATAAGTTTCACCAGTACCAACACCATCAAACAATAGCAAGCTTGTATAGGGATAATCTCACCTAGGTAGATAGATAGCTTTGAAAAGCGTCATTAAATACCTAGAAATAAAAAATGGGCCATGTGAAATTGGATTCTGTCAACGAGTACTTAGCATGTACGGAGTCAAAGTACAGTGTTATTCAAAACTATTCAACCCCGCGGGACAAAATGTTTCGTACTCCTTCGCAAAGCCTTTCAAACCAAATGGCGTAATGTTTCACACCAACTTTCGTTAGAATTCAATATTCTGAAATGTTAGATCTGGACGACTGCCTCATATGTACTACATTTGGGAGTCATTTGGGGTAATTTGGGAGTAATTTGGGAGTCATTTGGGAGTCATTTTGGAGTCATTTGGGGGTAACTTGGGAGTAATTTGGGAGTCATTTTGGAGCCATTTGGGGGTAATTTGGGGGTAATTTGGGAGTAATTTGGGAGTCATTTGGGGGTAATTTGGGAGTCATTTGGGGTAATTTGGGAGTCATTTGGGAGTAATTTGGGGGTAATTTGGGAGTAATTTGGAAGTAATTTGGGGTAATTTGGAAGTAATTTGGGGTAATTTGGGAGTAATTTGGGGTAATTTGGGAGTCATTTTGGAGTAATTTGGCGGTAATTGGGAGCCATTTTGGAGCCATTTGGGAGTCTTCAATATCAATAAAGGGCCAGAACGGACGGAACTAAAATGGAATAGGCACGAAACGTTTTGAACTTTTGAATTGTTTACTTTTTCCTAGTATGGTTTGAATCGTTTTGCTGCACTGGTTTGAACAGTTTTGGAAAACACTGTACTTTGGAGATGCATTGGATGCAGACCAACGAGGCGTTATGTGCAGGTCACGAGTGAGAGAAGGCCTTTTGTTGAGAGTTTCCATAAAGACTTGCATAAAAAGGAACTCTTATCATGTTTCTAATTTACTTGAACAACATATATGAACTAGAAACTCTGTCTTGTGGTCTGTTTCGATACTCTAGAGATGAGCGAGATCCCCTCTTTATATACCACGTCACCATGAATTCCGTTCTTCTGTGCCGGACTTGTTAATGCCTTGTCTGAAGCCAAACCCTATGACTGCTTACACAAAGACCCGGTTTGTGTTATCTTTCTGCACGTATAAATTCCTCGGAACCTTATGAAACTTATCCGTTCATCCCAAGGCCGTCCTGTATGTAACGCAGTCCTGCACACACGGGCCAGGACTTCTCACATAATCAACAGAGTTTTCATCCACCTCGCACCTCATCTAACACTTTGGTCTTCTAAGGTACAACTTACATATCCCTGTATATTAATGTATACTAAAATATAGGTTGAAAGAGTCTAATGAGAAAATGCAAATATGGAAAGCAAAGAGTGCATACGTATTGGTGGCTATAATATAAAACGCTAGAAGTATGTGAAAAACTTGTGTGAGTATATGTGGAATATTGATGTACTTAAGCTGTGTTTATGCATTTATTGAAACAGCATAATCGTTTTCAATGCCGTATAATATCTACCACTATAGAGTAGAGGAGATAAGAATAGAGTAGAGGAGATAAGAATAGAGTAGATGAGATAAAGAATAGAGTAGAGGCAGTACTCTGGAAGGGAGAATTTTTTACTAATAGGAGGAGAAGGTGGTTGCAGTACTATGGAATAAGAGCAGTAGTATGGAGACTGGGGTATAAAAAGGCGTACATCACTAGAGTAAGGTACAGGACTAGAGAGTAGTACACCAAAAGGCTCAGTTGAGGTACGAGACAATGTGAAATACGAGAAATAGAGACTGAACTGTAGTAACAGAAACACTAACTATAGATAGACAGAATTATAGATAGACATATGCAGTATACGAGAAATGTCCATGGCTATGGAGTGAGAGCATAAGAGCCGTACATTACGAATAAGGTAGATGCACCAGAAGTATTACGAGAAGACTAGAGTAGATACGAGAAGACTAGAGTAGATACGAGAAGACTAGAGTAGATACGAGAAGACTAGAGCACATACGAGAAAAGACATAGAGACTAGAGCACATACGAGAAGAGATATACAGGACTAGAGCAGATATGAGACATCTCCGGAATAAGGGCACACACGTCTCAGACTCAAGCAAAAATTAGAGGACGTACACATCAGATACGAGAATTTAACATCCAATGGGGACGGTACATAGAGTACATACAGAGCTGGAAATACGAGACATGTAGATACGAATGGGTTGGAATGGACAGTTATAGACTTGTAAATGGACAGCTACAGACTTGTAAAAGGAAAGTTACAGACTTGTAAATGGACAGCTACAGATTTGTAAATGGACAGCTACAGATTTGTAAATGGACAGCTACAGATTTGTAAATGGACAGTTACAATTACTACATAGATTTTCACATACATAAATGAAACAGAGTACATGGATATTCATAGTATGGCAGAATGGTACAGAGTTCGAAACAGAAAAATGTCAGAGTGTTTCTTATCACATAGTCTATTGCACATACACATAATTAAGTGTCAGTACAGAGTATACAGATAGAGGATTTATACAACACAGAGGAAGAGCAAATACGACATGGTACATAAATATTCATAGATTGCAAAATAAAAAAAGCGCATATAGTGCAGAGTCTTAGGAGTTAATTCACACTTCAAACAATATATAGGACTTAGATACCAGTTAAGTACACTACAGGTTTTATTGCTATACAGCTTAGAGCAGAGTACATCGTGCATAATGTATAGATGTTAGTATTGTCATTAACCATGAGTATACAGGTAGAGTGGGAAAGGTGAGATATCTAGATTACGACCTTAGTATCAGTACATACAGATTATTACACAGAGTACATAGATATAATATGGAGTATGAGACAAGAGTATAGATACAGTACATGGCATTCATAGTTAAGAGTGAGTACCAGATTACATATTGTTATGGAGTACATAGTACATAGGGCATAGGCGTAGTCACATATATAAACAGAGAAATAGTCATGGTACATAGTTTATAGTCATGGTACAAGATTATAGTCATGGTACATAGTTTATAGTCATGGTACATAGTTTATAGTCATGGTACAAGATTATAGTCACAGTACAAAATCATAGTCATGGTACAAGATTATAGTCACACTACAAAATCATAGTCAAGTACAAAATCATAGTCACACTACAAAATCATAGTCACACTACAAAATCATAACCATGTAGAATTCTACAGACATGAGCTCATGGTACTTAGGAAAAAGTACATGTATTGTTGTATAGTCACATAACTCTAAGCAGAGTACATAGTACACAGAGATAGAGCGGGGAACAGATGTCACATAATAAAGAGGCAGCACATGTACAAAGGGTATAAATATACAAACGTTACAAAGTGTATAGCACCGAGTATGCACGAGAAGTAGCGCAATAGAAGGTACATTTAGAGTTGATTTTGAGAGTGGGCCGATCGTAGGGACATGGGCCACCATGCAGTAGCATTGTTCTGCGGGAGTGCACAGAGTGCACAAGTCGTAAAGTGTGATGCAGAGAACAATGGACAATGGCTGGGCCTGGAGACGGCTTGCAGATGCATATAGACTGCTTGATCCGGCATAGACCAGTACATCACTGCACTGGCCACAGTTGCAGCTCTGAATTACGGAGTCCGGTGAAATTTGGTTCTGCCCACGTGATATTCTTGCTGTTCACGTGAGTTTCACATGTTGCACCTCTGAATTTGGCCTGCCACGGTTTCTGAAACTGTCTGTATACAGTCTTCTTCTGTATGACGTTTTTGTTGCAATGGAGAATTTGTCCATGTTCTTTTCTGGACCTGTTCGGCCTTGATTGGTTGCAGTGCACGTGATCTGTATCACTGAGAAATCCTTCAAGTCTGTCTGTTGTCACCAGTTTGCAGTATAAGTGACTGTATCGGTGTAGTATGTATATGGACTGTGTATAACTGCTATATATCCGGAATCTATATATCCGGAGTCTATATATCCGGAGTCTATATATCTGTGTGCTATTTTGAGGCTGTTGAGTGTCAGTGTAGTATGTAACAGTTGGACAGCAGAAGTATATGGTGTAGCAGTGTACTATGCGTGTATATATGTATGTATAGACAGTTTATGTATGTATAGACAGTTTATGTATGTATAGACAGTTTATATATATAGTGTATACTGTACTGAACCATATCACTCTGTCAATTTAAAAGCTGGGCCGTAGATCTATTATTGACTGCTACGGAAAACTGTTTGCTTGCTTAAGACCATATAGCGATTTTTTGAGTTTCAAGACACATTTTTCGTGGAACCATTCTTGAGCTTTTGTGGATAGCCTGGAATCGGTTTCATGTAAAAGGTCTTTTCAATCTGACCGTTAAGAAAGGCTGTTTTCACGTCCATTTGATGAATGAAGTGTGGTGTAGTATGTTACAGAGTATACTAAGTGTAACAGTAAGTGCATTATTGTAGCTTTACGATCACCAAGTCTCATAGAAAGTGTGTATACAGTAGGACAGAGGCAGTAGGACAGGGACAGTAGGACAGAGACAGTAGGACAGTATATACAGTATAGAAAGTAGAGGCAGTAGGACAGTATAGAAAGTATGGACAGTAGAGACAGTAGGACAGTATAGAAAGTATGGACAGTATATAAAGTAGTGACAGTATATACAGTAGAGACAGTAGGACAGTATAGAAAGTACAGTATTTTCAAACTATTCAAACCAGCGTGTCAACATGGTTCAAACCACATTAGGAAACTTAAACAAACCAATAATTCAAAAAGTCACTGTTTTTAATATTCAATAGAGACTTCACATAAACAGTTTATTTCGAAACTTTGATGCTTAGCATTTTTGAAGTCATAAGCACGAACCTTTTGGATTATTGGTTGTTTAATTTTGCTAGTGTAGTTTGAACTTTTTGCCGCATTAGTTTGAATCGTTTTAAAAAGCACTGTATACAGTAGAGACAGTAGTGACAGTAGTGACAGTAGCGACAGTAGAATGTGTATATACAGTATAGACAGTATAGAGAGTAGAAACAGTAGAATGTGTATACACAGTATAGACAGTATAAAAAGTAGAAACAGTAGAATGTGTATATACAGTATAAAAAGTAGAAACAGTAGAAACAGTAGAGACAGTAGAGACAGTAGAATGTGTATACAGTATACAAAGGTGTAGATTACTCAACACCATTTATTCCTTTATATTAGTTACATCAGGAGGTCCTTTCAATAACCATGGAGTACAGCTCAGTGTAATATAGTGTTGTTCATGATGCCTAAAGTTCATAGTTCATCAAGATATGTAAATACTCGAGGAGTTACGTGAGCATTTTCTGGTCTGGCATTTTCTGGTCTGGCATTTTTGATCTGGCATTTTTGATCTGGCATTTTCTGGTCTGGCATTTTCTGGTCTGGCATTTTCTGGTCTGGCATTTTCTGATCTGGCAGTTCCTCCCAGACAAAATTCCGATTGATTAACACTAGGAGTTTCGAACAGCATATGGACGAATTCCATCTTATATAGACTTCTCTAGCTTTGCTAAATCTTCCCAACAACAATGATGTGAGACTTGGACTTTCCTAATAGATAGAAAAAAAAGAGATTAGCACACTCTAGGATTTCCATGAGTGTGCCCTTTCCTTTTCTGAAAAGATCATTCATCGTTCACTTTCAACAAAAGTAGTGACAGCAGAGAGAGTGTATACAGTATTTTTCAAAAGTATTCAAACCCTACTAGCGAAATTAAACAAACCAATAATTCAAAAAACTTCGTATACTCGTCACAAGGCGCTGTATGCAGGATCCCAAGGATACCAATTCAATTGCGTCCGTTTTGAGCCTTGTTTGATACTGCAAGATTCCCAAAATTAGTGCATGAGGCAATCCTCCCGATTTAAAATTTAAATGAATACTAATGAAAGTTGGTGTGGAAAAGTACGCCATTTGGTTTGAAAGAGTGTGCGGAGGAGTACGAAACTTTTTGAATTATTGGTTGTATAATTTGCTAGTATGGTTTGAAACGTTTTGCTGCTGGTTTGAATAGTTTCGAAAAACGCTGTATACAGGGGAGACAGTTTATAGAAAGTGTATATACATTATATACAGTATATAAAGTATGGACAGTATATAAAGTCTGGACAGTGTAGCAGTTTATTTGCTCCTTAGACTAACTATCAATGACAGTAGACAGGACAAAAGACAGGACAGTAGACAGCAGTAGACAGCAGTAGACACATTCAGTTGAGCACCAGTTACCAAGCTGTCTGTAAGTTAATAGTCTGTGAGCAGTTAGTAAGTAGTCAGTAAGTAGTAAATAGTTAGTAAATAGTTAGTAAGTAGTAAGTAGTAAGTAAGTATTAAAAAAGACCCTGCAGTAGACAGGACAGCAGACAACAGTAGACAGCAGACAACAGTAGACAGCAGACAACAGTAGACAGAACAGTATAGTGTATATTCAGTCTACAAGTACCTAGCATGTACGGATTGAATAATACATTGACTATCATACAGTATAGACGGCAGTGTATTGTCAGTATGGTATTTATAGATAATGTATAGACGACTTAGCAGACCCGTATATGCAGCCTGGATCATACTGCACCAGATATGCACTGGGATGGAGTAGGACGGATACTGTATGGTAGACAATATCTGGTTTGTATACAGAGAACAGTGTGGATCTATAGAGTAGTATATATATTACTGGCTATTTAGAAAGACAGTGTTCTGGCACCCTAGAGTATAGACTATGCAGTGAAGACTGTAGAATAGGGCAGAGCACACAAATAAGACTAGTCAGCTCAGAAAAGTTAGAGAAGAGAGTATAGATTATGCTAGTCAGACTATCATACAGTCTCGCAGAGTACAGAGGAAGAGAGTGTACCGTTGACAGATAGACCCTGACAGTCTAGTAAATATACAGAAAGTAGGGATGTAGAAGTAGTGTAGAAGTAGTGTAGAAGTAGTGTAGAGTAGTCAAAACAGTGTAGTGGAGAGTGGAGAGTAGAGTAGTAAAAGATGATTTTGCTGTAAGTGTTAGACCCAACATAGGTGGTTCTCTACCCATTGATGTACTTTTAGCCTAAGCTGTTTCACCCGACCCTGGCCATTGCATTGTACAACTCCTCCACCATTTTTGTGTGTGGTACCAGGAGAGAATGAGCTAAACTCGTGATAGAAATTCAACTCGTGGTAGAAATTAAACTCGTGATAGAAATTAAACCCGAGATAGGAACTAAACCCGAGATAGAAATTCAACTCGTGATAGAAATTCAACTCGTGATAGAAATTAAACCCGAGATAGAAATTAAACTCGTGATAGAAATTAAACTCGTGATAGGATGAATGTAGAGAGTTCACCCCTTGCACCTAGAAACAACCGGTTGACTAGGTGACACCGCTGTCAACTACTTAAGTAGCCGATTCCTTCCTCTGGAGAATTATCGGCCAATGATCATAATAAACAGAGATACATCTGAACCTCCATATTTCCATTGTGGAAAATGTCCACTCAACACTCGTTTCTCCTTCACCTTTCGTATGCAAGTTGACCCGGAAGTTCAGAAGTCCATGAAAGTCTCGAAAATAGATCTTGCCATAGTGCACTTCTCAGAGACCTGTGACTGTGTGGATTCGTAAAAGGATCCACGAGAACTGAGATTCCGAAACTCCTAAGCTGTGAAAACTCATCTGTAGATATTGTAGCAAGAAGGGAAGGTTGAAACTGTCCACCCCTTGCCCTTTTTGAGCTTGTGAAGTATATAAAGCTAGAACTAACATGAGATGTGTATAGTGTATTTAGTGTATAGTGTATTAGTGTATAGTGTATTTAGTGTATAGTGTATTTATGGAGTATAGTATAGTAGTACAGTAGTACAGTAGTACAGTACAGTATCGTACAGTAGTACAGTAGTACAGTATAGTATAGTACAGTAGTACAGTATAGTATCGTACAGTAGTACAGTATAGTATCGTACAGTAGTACAGTATAGTATAGTGTAGTATAGTGTAGTATAGTGTAGTATAGTGTAGTATAGTGTAGTATAGTGTAGTATAGTGTAGTATAGTGTAGTAGTCAGGGTAGAGTGAATAGTGAGTAGTACTTTCCTGATTATATAGACCTAGCTACATAGACATGGCTAAATAGACCTGGCTACATAGACCTGGCTATATAGATCTAGCTGTAACAAGGTCACCATTCTTTACTGTCGTGATATAAAGGTTCGAAGGAATTAACACTGCTCCAGTGAGCTATCGGATTACCGATAGTACCATCAGTTTCACGCAGGAGTGTAGTACTGGAGTTATAGTGATTTTATAGTAAAGTCTTGGCTTAGTAAAACTTGAACGTCTTAAATCTTAAATCAAGATAATATTACTATGGCATTTACTCATACGGCGAGAAAAGATGGAAAGCAAGAATTCACAATGTAGCCCACGACAACATTCAAGCATTCCTAGTGACGTAAAAACAGGACCCATTGTCAATTGGTAACATAGTAACATAAAAACAGGACCCATTGTCAATTGGTAACATAGTAACATACCTTAGCGCAACAGGCATAGTGGCTCTTAACTACCCAAGCCACCTCCTTAGTCGTGGTCTGCCAAGATCAAGAGAAAAAAGCTGATCCTAGGGAAGGAGAAGCTATTAAGAAAGCTGCCGCCCCAAAAAAACCTGAAGCTCCTAAGAACTCTGAATTGGAGGGCATGAAGAAAAAAAAATTCGGGCTTCTTGCCATTCACTCGGGGCCTGGAGTGCACCACAACGCTATCAAGAAAGTCGAGAGCCACCCTCACGTAATAAGTGACTGATTTGGTTTGAGTAATCTTGTTCACATATCTTCCAATATTTTGGAAATGCAGTTAGGCGGTGGTTTTCAAATAAAATGTGGCTACAAAGTCGTTCACCAACAAAACTGATGACAAAACAGCAGCTTTGCTTTTGACACTACGAATAAAACTACAGTTTTTCAATCTTTAGAGTGTGCGGCTTCCAACACCAAAAACGTTTTTGCTGTATCTCCCATCAATGTGTGGAAGAGCTATGCCAACCACCCTACTTTCTGCATGTAAGCGTCCACCTTGGTAGTCACTATGTGAGAAGAGTTGTGCAACAATTTACTTTGATTAGCTACTTTTACTACATTCTCTATGCCGGAACCATGAATACTTTACAAGACCTCAGCATATGAGAAGTTTCCCTTTATCCGGTTGTTTACCTTGGAGAATGGAACTGTTCCACCAAGGAAGGCACAAGTATTTATTATTTTGCTGTGGAGTCGTTCAAGATCCACTTTAATTGAATCGAATGTTATAAGCTTTCTCTTTTTTAGCTGTACAACTGACACTGCAGAAAGAAGTGTTTGCTGAGAGACGCCTCCTTCGAAGTAAAAGTGGTCTAGCTTCTTGAAAAAAGTATCTGGGTTGCCAATAGAGTAATTTTCAAGACCTAATTCCGCAGCAAACCAACTCATATCAGGCGTTTGATCTAAAACCTTCTTAGCTGCCCTCAAATGTTTCTTCTTCGGATCTAACAAGTGTCTAGAGAGTTTCAGAACAGTGTGGTTTATATCAAAACGTAGTGTGTTGGCAGCATAAAGCAATTTCCAACAATTCCACTAGCCATCCGTGGGTCTTTGAACTCTGTACCAATGTGTTTATGAGTCGATCTCTATTTCATGTAGTATATTATTTGTCTCAATAACTGGTCCCTATAGATCTCTGTGATCCATGTATTCTAGTTGTATGTATCTCTGTCTAGACTAAGAGGACTGTTCTGCTTTGGGGTTAATCGTGCATCAGGTCTATACTCATGAAGTAGTATCAACTCACCTAACTCATCTAATTCACCTAACTCATCTAATTCACCTAACTCATCTAATGCATTTGTAGTTGTGACTAGAGACTGGACTCGTTCCTACTGCTCTGACTAAAGTAGCGTCTATATCATTAGAACAAAGGTAAATGTTCTAGAATATTCGAAAGGCCCATTGTGGTATTTTGTTCAGCGATGCCTGTAACACAGCTTTTGGAATGGCCATTGTTACGATTGGACAGAGTACGCTTTATAACGTCTCTAAAGATAGTGCCGTGGCTATGGTGGATCTACAACGCTAGTACGTCTACCATATTAGTCACTCAGCTCACCAGGAATCTAGTCCCCTAGTGCTCTAGTCACTAAATTTCTGTGACCATCCTAGTCACACTTTCGTACCAGTTCTGTGACCATCCTAGTGACTTTTAACTTTTGTTCTAGTATAAATTAATATACAGGGACATGTAGGTTGTACCTTACAAGACCAAAGTCTTATGTGACGGCCACAGAGCCTCTTATACTTTTTGTTTTTCTAAGGTTACTCTAGTCTTATTGCACAAATTCTGCAGTCTCATTGCACAAATTCTGCAGTCTTATTGCACAAATTCTCCAGTCTTATTGCACAAATTCTGCAGTCTTATTGCACAAATTCTCCAGTCTTATTGCACAAATTCTCCAGTCTTATTGCACAAATTCTGCAGTCTTATTGCACAGTCTGCAGTCTTATTGCACAAATTCTGCAGTCTTATTGTCTTTCAATGGCCTGTATACAACATATCTACGAAGTACCTTTCCTCAGTACATGCTAGGTACTTGTTGACTTCAACAACAGGTACATAATATGCTTCATTATCACTGCTACCGCAATTAGTAGACCACCAGACTGGAATATGGCACCAACGGGACCGATTTTCGGGTGGTACTGAAGACGTCACACGACAAAGATGAAACAAGAGCTGATAATTGTACTGTGACCAGCAGACTAAGGCACAGTACTAATTTCCAACAATTGGTCTGTATTATGTTTGATCACAAGACTTTTCCAAACCTGGGAAGAAAGAAAAACGTCCTTTAGTTGTAGGTTCCCCTAGAGCACCTATAAGAATAGGTAAAAAAAAAATTCATTTTTATATATCTATTATAGATATACCCAATATTTATGTATTGGGATTATATTTTTCAATATAACATTGACTTTATCTTCATCCTTAAATAAGGAGTATTACGTAAAGTCTCTGAGGATCCTTATCAAATTTCTTTGAGTCAGCAGGAATCGGATTCCAAGACAGCTTGAAAACCCCAGAGTAGTTCACCAGAGTAGATATTCCGAGAATAGTTCTCTAGAGTAGTTCTGGATGTTTCCAAAGTGCATATTGGTAGATTGTCCACAGTGGGTATCAGTGGACATATCAGTGGGTATCAGTGGGTATCAGTGGACACATCAGTGGACACATCAGCTCAGTAATCAATTGTTACACAAGATGAAGTTTGTGATCTTGCCGTGCGAGATCTCTCTAAACCGTTATTCTACCTTCTCTATACAGACTAGATATTGAATATATATTGTTACAGTAATGTCTGAGCCTGAAGTAACCCAAGGGATATCTTCTAAGGAGTTCTATGAAAAGGTGAACAGATTTAACCCGATACATACCGAACACTATGAGGGATGGATCCTCAATGAGGTTCCACCCCAACAACATCGGAGTTATTCTCTCAGAGAAGTATTAGAACAGGTTATGGGCCACTCTTCACTGAAGTCGCCTTCCTCTCCGTTGGCTCCTTTCAAGTTACAGGATCCAATCCTTTTCAACGAACGTCTTAGTGACGAGGAAATTCGACTCTAAGGACTTCGGAAGTTGATCATGCTCATCGAAAAAGGCTGCTACAAAGAAAACAAAGAAGCAAAAGACCCTAAGTGCCAGGTCCTGCCAGAAATCAATTTCTATACCGGAAATCTCCATGATTTCCTCCATGAGCAGGCCGAGTACTTCGACCTTTCCGGCCAGAAACCCACCAACTCGCTTTTGATTGGGCTGCGGTTCAATATGAACATCCGCTTGAGCCAGTTGGCAACGGAGTTACAGGCTCCGGGAAGAATCAAACTTGTGGACCGCACGTGGCATTTCAAAATGCACCCCCATTGTTTTTTGGGCAGCGACTAGATAAAAAGTTTCAATATAATCTCCCAAGTGTAATTTGTATAGCCATGTCCCACCCACATATTAATACCGAAGAATTTCTGGACTTCTCCCACCCACATATTAATGCCCAAGAATTTCTTGGCTTCTTCCACCATCATATTAATGCCCAACAATTTCTGGACTTCTCCCAAACCTTTCATGTGAAAGCAACTGCTTGAAATTTTCATGTAAATTAACATTAATAGATGGTGGGGAGTTGATGGTGGGGAGTTGATGGTGGGGAGTTGATGGTGGGGAGGTGACCCTAAAGTATCAGATATTAAAGATGAGTCAAAGCCTAAAGCAATGGCACACTGATAAGTTTTTGGGTCCAAAGGCAATATTAAGGTAGCCAGCATTCTACTAATAGCTGAATGAGCCAGCTCGTACCAAAAGTGGCCTTTCAGAATATTCCAGAGCAACTTAGGCTATCGTTCAAAAGAACCATTTAATTGAAAAGCCGTTAGAAGCTTACACGGACCATGCCTTGAACTAGTAATAGTCAATACTAGGTCTACTAGGTCTACTAGGTCTACTAGGTCTACTAGGTTTACTAGGTCTTCTAGGTCTACTAGGTCTACTACTTCCACTACGTATACTACGGCTACTACGTTTACTACTTCCACTACGTATACTACGGCTACTAGGTCTACTACTTCCACTACGTTTACTAAGTCCCTGTGTTAGATTCGTCAGCTGTTGTGTCTAGTGCTTGGTTAATTTGTCGATCTGGCTGGAGGAAAACCAGGCTGCTCAGCGTATTCCTGGTAAGCACAGCATTACGACTAAAGTGACTGGGTATCAGAATGTTGTATTTTTGTTGGTAAGCCTGGTGGGTGCTGCTTCATATGTGAACAGTGTCATTCACAAATATAGATATCAAGAATCCAGAACGATGACTATACCACACTGGTACAGGACTACTGACTGTACCTACAAAAATTATACATTGTAAAATGCTGCGACCATTACTCTGGTGATTAGTCTATGGCTGTATTAACGTTGTGACTATACTGACTGCTGAAACTTTCTGAATATAAGAAGCCAGTGACTAGTGTATGGGGTAGTTTAGTATGGGGTAGTTTAGTATGGGGTAGTTTAGTCTAGTATAGTCTAGTCTAGTCTAGTCTAGTCTAGTCTACTATAGCCTTAGTATGTACATTCATGTATCTGGAGTCATACTGTGACAGGTCAGGATAGTGACTTGACTCAGTGTCTCAGACACTTAATATTCACGTGACTAGTAATACAGGTACGTATTTCTAGACTTAAGATTACATAAGCTAACGAGTTGACTCACACTCCAACGAATATCTTCCAAGTCTATCTCTCGATTTTATATATGACCAATTTTATTCATAAACAAACCATGTACGTGTATTTAAAGAAATCTATGACCTCAGTTTAGTCTGTGAAAGGCTTGTATTATATGTTCTACACGCACCACAATATGTTACCATCATAGACATACCTTTAAGTTAGGGCAAACTGAAATTTACAAGTACAAAAGATGGACTCGTGTGTTTATAAGTATACCTGTACAAAAGGTGGACTCGTGTGCTTATAAGTATACCTGTACAAAAGATGGACTCGTGATCTGTGCATTTCTAATCTTGGTCATACCAACATGTCTCCCGTGATCACTCCACCAATATTACTTGGTGTAGAGGTACTGATGTTTACTGAGAATGTGGTTTGATTCTCTACAACCGGCTCTCCTGCATATTCCAACCAAATTACTCCACCAGTCTCTATCAAAACTGTGCATTAAAGCAGTGCATTAAAGCAGTGCATTGGGGCAGTGCATTGGAGCTGTGTGGAGTAGTATTAAGTAAGTAGTGTGGTTGTCTGCAGTACCATATCTAATCTGATGATACTAATATTAAACAAACGTTATGAGACTCTAATACTTAGTAGCCAAGTGTAGTTCAGGAAATGCTAGGGCTAGGGAACTCTAGGTTACGGAATTCTAGGGTTTCTGGGGTTTCTAGGAAAGTTGTAAAGTTTGGAGAGTGGATGGGCCTTACACCCGTGCACCATACAAGGTCAGCAGAAAAAGCCCCACACCAAAAGTACCAAAAATGGTCGGGTGCCAAAAAAATTGGTATGGCTGGAAAGCGGGGATTTCACGTATTCCAAAGTATATTTCCCGGTCAAAAAGTACAAAGTATTCGGGGTTTTACGTGTCTGGAACGTCTCAGTTCCGGCTAATCCGGGCCCATACACATAAATACGCCCCAAACACCCCCGAAAAACCCGGACATTCCCGCAAAAGTCTATTTCCAACGGATTTCCAAACCCCCTTTTCCACTATTAACTCCGACAAAACCTTATTTTTGAAGCCCCATTTAAAGTTTGCCAAGAATTCTGCCCTCCATTTTAGACCGAGGCCCACGATGCGGAACTCGGCTAAAGCTTCTATTTGAAATGCAGTCGCAAGCCAAGGTATCCCCGAGATTTGCCGGCTTCGACAGATGCAAGGAATATTCGCCGGGGCGTCTCTGTGCATGCCTCCACATGCATACACACCAAGGAAAATTAGAGCAGTGTCTAAAGATTAATTTGTGCATGGACGAGGAGTGCATGGAGTGAGAGAGTAGGGTCATAAAGGAGGGTGGGAGTGCATACAAAAATAGAGAAGGGCCATAAAGCAGGGTCGTAGTGCACAGAGCAAAAGAAAGCGTTTCATATTAATTTAAAGAAGCTTAAGTGGATATACAGAACGGGAATTTTAAGAAAGGGGCAGAGAGTGTGGTGTGATGTGGATGCGGGCTAAATTTAGCCGATTCGTCTAACGGGCGCTGTGTGCAGGAGCCGCATGATAAGTACCGTCTTCTCTACAGGTGCCACACATCCAGGGCTATAACTGCAGTATTTGCAGCAACGGTCTAGAAGCTACGAAGCTATTTGCGTCGGGGTTCTTGGAAAAAGGCCAGAAGAAAAGTCGTTAAGGTTTTGAACCGGCGCATATATGCAGGTGCAGCCCTGTTGCAGAAGCGTTGCAGAAGCGTTGCAGAAGGGTTGCAGAAGCATTGCAGAAGCGTTGCAGAAGCATTGCAGTATTCCAATTTTTCCGTTCTTTTGCAAGGTTGCAGAAGTTCAAAGACCTGACTCCTGGCTTAGAGGAGCCGGGTGTGGCGGTCTAGAAGTTCGAATGGCCAGAAAAGGTATACCTGAATTTGTGAAACCAGCAGTTGTCTTACCTCTTATTACTACTGATACACTGTCTATAACATGTCTACACTATCCATATTATGTCCATATTATGTCTACACTGTCCATATTATGTCCATATTATGTCTACACTGTCCATATTATGTCCATATCATGTCCATATTATGGCTATACTATACAAATACGGACCTTCTAGTACACAGTAAACCTTCCCCAAGAATTAACAACTACAACTGTCTCAAAGCTCTTGGAGTTAGCGAACAACATCAGAATTGTTCCTAGCTACGAAAACGGTTTCTGTAACACCCGCCAGGTTACGAGCCCTGTATCTCTTTTTGATTCAGAAATATCTTCTATATTACCTTACGTTGTTAGTGCTTATACCAACGGTATATATGGTTCAAGTATCTTAATAATGTTCTTTAATAATGCACACACTTCTTCTAATTTGAGTGGATTAAAGGGTAAATAATTTCCATTATGTCACTATCACCATGTAGAATTACATAAAGGTAATTTGACCCATTGAGAATATCGTAAAATAGTAAAATTTAAATTATAACATTTTTATATTATTATATATCAATATAAATATATATATATTCCTGCTTAAGGCGGGCATAACCATATTTTTAAATCTTAACTCAGGGAAGAAATATAAAATAAAATTCCCTTTTTTGGAGAATTTAAAGATAAGCCTAAGTCTAATTTATTTAACAAACGATTTAAGTCAGGTCTTATTTTTATACTATTTTTTTTTTATCTCCGAAATGCGGCTCCTCTAACTTTTTGACCAGAGTGAGAAAGCTTTGGAGAGAATCAGAGTAGGCTGATACGTTTGGGTATAAAAGGGTGCAAAAATATAAGGAAATTCAACCTGTATATTGCTGAACACTTCCAGACTAAAAGAATTCGGGGTTTAAAACTTGACAGTTCAGTTGTTTGAGTGCCTTTAATTCTCGAAATCTCCCTCATATTATCATTTTCTGGGCATATTTTTGGTTGATCTCCTCGGCATGTATGTCTGAAAAAACTCTGTATCTCTGAAAAAACTCTGTATCTCTGAAAAAACTCTGTATCTCTGAAAAAACTCTGTATGTCTGAAAATACTCTGTATGTCTGAAAATACTCTTCCATGTATCTCTGAACAAAGCTAACAATATCGTTTTCAATCTTAAGATAATAGTGTAGGATAAGGTTTCAGGTGATGTAGTTTCCGGCTTGTTCTCCAAGATCTCAAACACCTTATTGGGCCTCATAGTATACCCAGATGTATTCTAATCTGAGAGTTTCTCCAGTATTATCAGCAAACACGCTTAATTGTGTCTTGCATAAGTAACTTGTCTTGGGTATTTTCACCAACTCTCTTGAATACATGTTTTATATGCCGATATTCAATATTCACCATTTTTACCGTTTTTACCGACATTCAATATTCAATACTCACCATTTTTACCGTTTTTACCGATATTCAATATTCAATATTTACCGTTTTTCCCGTTTTTACCGATATTCAATATTCAATATTCACCATTTTTACCGTTTTTACCGATATTCACCGATATTTACCCATATTCACCAATATTCTTTCTTAGATATTTGATGACTTCAATTGTCGTCGTCTGGTAAGAAGTTAAATCATAACATATTCTTGCTGGCGTATTTGTTTAGTGATGGATGTCTTTCGCGAGTAATAATTTGCTTCAATAGGAATGGCGTTGTCCGTGGTAGTGGCGCCATGTTTCCAAGGCATGTAACATTGCAGTTTCTTCAGTTAATCTTTGATAATATAGTATGACCGGAGCTTCATTGGTAGCCACCTCTCTTTGTCCAATTTGTCCGCATCAAAGTCCTTCTCATCCTTCAAAACCTTGGTCTTGGAAAACTCCGGCTTTCTAGGCTTCTTGCTCACCTTGTAGGCATTCTTTCTTGATGCCACTGTAGATGCACTGTTAGGCTTTTGCTCTACCAACTCTTCAACATTAACATCCAACAACTCCTCCACATCCCTTTTGGACGCAAGCCGTTCGGCGCTGCTAAGTGATGAGCTATCACCCTTCAATGTGCTTGAGACTATGACATCTTCGGGGTTAGCCTGACTCAAATTTTTGTAGCAAAAACGAAGGTGCTTGGTCCGAGGCGAGAAGCTTAAAATAAACCACCCTCACAAACTCGTATAATTGTGGTGACAGTCTCAAGGCTAAGAAAGAAGATTTTGAATGCTTACCAAAGCAAGGTTGATGCTGCTTATGGAAGTAGCTAATACATTGAGAGGTCTGGCCGCTCTAAAGTCTCGTCTCATTTATTTTACCATTATTTACCATTTTTACCGTTTTTACCAATTTTACCGATATTCACTGTTATGTTTTTTAATACATTTATACCTTACTAATACTTTGTTCGTTGAGGTTCCTCAAAGAGAGAAACTGTCAACAAGTATCTAGCATGTACGGAGTCAAGGTACTTCGTAGATGCATTGTATGCAGACTAATAAGGCATCTATATGCAGGTCACTAGTGGGTGAAGAGTTTTCACCCACCTCGCACCTCGTTTAGGACTTTGGTCTTGTAAGGTACAACTTACATATCCCTGTATATTAATATATACTAAAACATAGGTTGAAAGATTAAGAGTCAAATGCTCTACCGATTGGGCTAACCAGGCGGCTTATACAAGTTGAGAGAAACGTAGTACCGAAAACTCTCCACTAGAACAATTTTAGGGATTGTTCTAGAATACTTGAAAAGGACGGCGTTTGGAAAGGCCATTGTTACGATCGGACAGAGCAGGTTTCTTGAATCCTATAGGCAGAGTCCTGCATATAGTGGATCTAACATTTACCGATTTTATCATTTTTACAGATACTCCAAATTCACCAATATTCACTCCTTTCTCTTCGAATTTTCACCTCCCTCAACACAGAGCAAGATCTCCACTTATAGCAACTGCCCTTATTGTAGAAGTGGCTTCCATAATGCATATAACTCAAGTGCTGTCTTGTGTTGCATCACTAAATACTTTTAATTACTTGACTATATTCTAGTGCATTGATTAGCCCAGCATTTCCTGGCTCATGCACCGATAGGACTTTGTACACTGGGCTGGGGTATATAAAGCAGTGAGGCCGCACCAGATATGTCCAAACCCCAGAAAAACACACAAGTACGTTTTGAAGCCCACTGTTTTGCAACATCTCATCATAACCACATATTTTGCCATCCTCATGCCGGTGCTCAAACAGAAAATCCATATTCTCCCCCACGTTCTCTCCCCCATATTCTATCCCCCACATTATATCCCCCACATTCTCTTCCCCATATTCTCTCCCCCATATTCTCTCCCCCACGTTCTCTTCCCCACGTTCTCTCCTGCAAGATGAAACGTTGGCTGGGAGAAAAACTAGTACTACTTTATATACTGCTTAATGGTAGTACTCAATACTACTACTTAGTGGTTCCTATAGCTTGCTAGCTCTACTGACCCACAAATATTTACTGCTCTACCATTCTTGCTACCATTGTTACATACAGGTAATGGTATAATAAACGGCGTACCTGACGTAACACGAATCTAGCAGTAGAGTGTATTTAGTATGGACAGTATGATACCGTACGGTAGCATGAATATTACCGTATGGTGGCATGAATATTACCGTAGTATAGCATGAATATTACCGTAGTATAGCATGAATATTACCGTAGTATAGCATGAATATTACCGTAGTATAGCATGAATATTACCGTATGGTATAGTATTATGGTATGGTAGCTTTGAGAGAAAACGTGGCACTTGAAAACTCTCCTGCAGAACAAAGGGGGTTGTTCTAGAATATTGACACGGCATTTTCAATGGCCATTATTACGATCGGACAGAGAAGGGTTCATATTGGCTCCATATATAGTGTCATACCTAGAGTGAATCTAACAGCATCTATATCTTGTACTGATCTATATCTTATACTGATCTATATCTTATACTCATTCATATAGAGTACTGATCTATATCTTGTACTGATCTATATCTTATACTGATCTATATCTTATACTCATCTATATGACTCATATAGAGTACATCATGGGCATCGTTTTCCAATCAGTTATCTTTGGTTTCTTAAATACCGAATTACTCTTTAATGTTCCGTATTCTTTGCTATTGTCTTTTTCAACTGCAAAAAACTAGCATTATAAATGGCTGATTCGTAAGGAGCAGCGTGCTTATTTGGTATAACACGTGATACAAAAGTACATATGGATATACAGTGTTTTCAAAACTATTCAACCAGCGCCGCAAAATGTTTCAATCTACACTGGCAAATTAAACAACCAGTAATTTAAAAAGGTTCGTAGTTATGACTTAAAAATGTTAGGGATCAAAGGTTCGTAGTTATGACTTAAAATTGAAAAGCTCAAAGGTTCGAAATAAACGGTTTATGTGAAGTCTCTATTGATTATTAAAAACAATAATCTTTAAATTATTGATTTGTGAGTTTCCTAAAGTGGTTTGAAACATTTTGGCGTGCTGGTTGGAACAGGTTTGAACAATACTGTATACTAGTATACAGGGAATTCTAAATGCTTGAGCCCAGCTTTATTACTGGTACTGTAATCAATCGGATCAGGTTTCTCTGCACTACAATAGACTACAATACACTTTGAACTATACACTCTAAACTACTCTATACACTCTAAACTACTCTATACACTCTAAAATACTCTATACTCTTTACACTACTCTACACTATACTCTACTATACTCTATACACTACACTCTACACTACACTACTCTATACACTACTCTACACTACTCTACACTATACTCTACTCTACACTCTACACTACTCTATTCTATACTCTATACACTACTCTACACTACTCTATACACTACTCTACACTACTCTACACTACATTAGACTAGATATTATGTTCTTTGATTCATTGTGCCTTACTAAAGCTATGTTCGTTGATTGTTCCTCAAACAAAGGAAGTGGAGTGGCTTATATAACTTTGAGAAAAAGATGGCATTCGAAAGACTCTCCACTAGAGCAATTGTAAGGTTGTCTGGAAGATTCGAAAGGATGCTATGAGACAAAGCAGGGTCCTTAATACCTCTATAGTCCGGGCCCTGCATATGGTGGATCTCACAACTCTGCATTTTACACTACACTTTACACTACACTACACTTTACACTACACTACACTTTACACTACACTACACTTTACACTACTCTATACACTCTAAACTACTCTATACACTCTACACTATTCTTTACTCTACTCTATACACTCTACACTATTCTTTACTTTACTCTACTCTATACACTCTACACTATTCTTTACTCTACTCTATACTCTACTCTACTCTATACTCTACACTACACTACACTTTACACTACACTTTACACTACACTCTAATACACTACTGTACAGTATACTACTATATACCATTCTGGTCTAGACACTACAGTCTATTATATCGAAAAGGCGTTATGTACTCCTACATTTACATTTCATCTTATTAATTCCTATAAAAATTAATATCAATGAGGTTTATAGACTACGAAGTATGAGATATCATGTGCGGTGCGAAGCTCATCAGTAACACTGGGGGTGCGACCGATGTGGTGGTCGAAACAGGAAATTTGGGGTTTGGTAGGTGTGAAAAAAGCCTTAGAGTTTGGAATATCTTTCATGAATGTTTTATCTTGTTTGGTGGTTTTTTAACAGTCTCCTTTATTTATGGAAGGAATGTGTTGACTGCGAAACAAGTATGAATAGTCTTTCTGGTTCAACATACTCAATTATTTGCACCCTTACTCACACACTTACTCACACACTTCAACTCCACATANAACATACTCAATTATTTGCACCCTTACTCACACACTTACTCACACACTTCAACTCCACATACAAACTTTTGACCATTGAAAAAGATATGACCAATACTCGATTGTATGATTTCAAATAATTTCACACGACACATTTTCAATAGCAGCATTATTTACAGTTGTATTGTGTGGGGTACACCTAAGCATGTATAGGCAATTATGAAATGAAGAGCTGAAAAGCGAGATTTATAAATAGGGAGACTGGAATGATTTCAATGATACCTTGTTCACTTGGTATATCAGCACAAATCGAGGCTACTATATCATTAGTTTATGACAGGAATATCGCATTGAACATCTTGTTTATATGGAATAGTATTTTACATTTATCCATATTCCACAAGACATCCATCATAACAAGGGCCGATGTCCCATTAAAGAACTAAGTTATCTTAGCCTATAGACCATTGCTGGGTCTTGAACTTGCAGCCTAAATTGAGTCGCGCACGACTCGAGTATAAGTCGACACACCTCCACTGATTTCTGCTTTGAATGCAGAGTAATGGAAGAGAAGCTTCATTAGCTCTTCAAATGTATGGGCACTGGTTTCAGTACTTTGGGATGCACACGTTAGTATGTAGGTCAAAATGTAGTACTCAGTGGTGGAAGTAGAGCCACACTGTAGGTGCCATACTTATGGACATACTTTCTGATACTTTGAACAGTATATGACATGGAAAGAGGGATTGCCAGGGATTGCCAGGGATGCTAGGGATGCTAGGGATGCTAGGGATTGGGGATTGGGGATTGGTAAGGAAATAGTGTAAGTATTGTCACGTGCGCTGGCACGTGACGCGACCCGCACTACAACACACAAAACTTTTCTCAACACTCCTTCTCCCCATGTCCTCCTCTATCCAGCTCCTTAACCCCAAGGCCGAATCCATCAGAAGGGCCCAGGCGCTCCAGGTCAACATCGCCGCGGCACAAGGCCTCCAGCAGGTGTTGGCGTCCAACCTCGGCCCCAAGGGCACCCTCAAGCTTTTGGTCGACGGGTCCGGCAACCTCAAGTTGACCAAGGACGGCAAGGTGTTGCTTACAGAAATGCAAATCCAGCACCCCACGGCGGTTATGATTGCACGTGCCGCCACCGCCCAAGATGAGATCACAGGAGACGGCACTACCACCGTCGTTTTATTGGTGGGGGAGTTGTTAAAACAAGCTGAGCGGTATATTTCTGAGGGCGTTCACCCGCGGATTTTGGTGGACGGGTTTGAGACTGCACGCGAGGCTTCGTTGGAGTTCTTGGCGGGTTTCAAACAGACCCCGGAACTGATGGACCGCGAGTTCTTGCTTCAGGTGGCGCGCACCTCGGTGGCCACCAAGGTGACCCCGGAATTGACCGATGTGTTGGCTCCCATCGTCACCGACGCCGTGCTCTCTGTGCAAGGCGCCGACAAGAAGAACATCGACTTGCATATGGTGGAGATCATGACCATGCAGCATGGCAATGCTTCCGATACCCAACTCATCAAGGGCTTGGTCTTGGACCATGGCGCCAGACACCCGGATATGCCCCGGGTCGTGAAAAACGCATATGTGTTGACATTGAACGTTTCGTTGGAGTACGAGAAAACAGAGGTTAATTCCGGCTTTTTCTACTCGTCCGCCGAACAACGCGAGAAATTGGTCAATTCCGAGCGTAAATTCGTCGATGAGAAGTTACGCAAGATCGTGGACTTGAAGAACGAGGTGTGTGGCTTGGACGGCGATGCAGGCTTTGTGATCATAAACCAAAAGGGCATTGACCCTATGTCGTTGGATGTCTTGGCCAAACACAATATCTTGGCGTTGCGCCGCGCCAAAAGACGGAATATGGAGAGATTGCAGTTGATTGTGGGCGGAGAAGCCCAGAACTCCGTGGACGACTTGAGCCCCGAAATCTTGGGCCGTGCAGGCTACGTCTACGAGGAAAGCATTGGCGAGGACAAGTTCACGCACATCACCGAATGCACGGAAGCCCAGGCGCTGACCATCCTCATCAAGGGCCTGACCAACCATGTGTTGCAGCAGACCAAGGATGCCGTGAGAGATGGGTTGCGTGCGGTGGCCAATGTCATCAAGGATGAGGCCATTGTGGCCGGTGGAGGGGCTTTTTTCATGAGCTGCCACAACCACCTATTATCTCTGAAGATCTTGAAGGGCCGCAACAAGCCGGGAATCAAGGCGTTTGCCGAGGCGCTTCTCGTGGTGCCCAAGGTGTTGAGCTCCAATGCAGGACTCGATTCTTTGGAGACAGTATCGGCATGCCAGGATGAGATCATGGACGACCACGTGGTGGGCATTGACCTTGTTTCAGGTGAACCCATGGATCCTGCACTCGAGGGAGTTTGGGACCTGTACCGGGTGTTAAGAAACGCCATTTCAGCTGCTGCAGGAATCTCGTCCAACTTGCTTCTTTGCGATGAGCTCTTGAAGGCGGGCAAGCTGTCGTTGAAGGGCGGGCCAGGCGGGCCGGGCGGGCCACCTCAGGGCATGCCGCAGGGAATGCCCGGAATGATGTGATTATAGAACGGATGGTCATGAAGGTGCAGGAAGCACGGGTCTGTACACTAAATATACAACTATAATGTACGGATATCAAATTGGATGAATTTTGATGGATATTAGAAGATGAAAGAAGGCAGATGAACTCTTGTACTTATGTCTGATACCCCATCCGCTACTAGATATCCTTATAAAGTATTTTGGTGGTACTAGAGAGTAATTAAAGTAGTACAGAAATGATGTAAAAAGTGTAGGATTAGAAGAGTAGAAATATAGTAGTATGGCGAAGGTTGTTAGATTCTTGTAAACACGTTAATCACCTAATCGAAAGTATATTCGTTGATGATTCCTCAGTAAGAGGAACCGGCCGCCATTAAGTAGTTTGCCGGAAGGTAGCTTAAGGGGTGTAGTAACGGTGGATCCAAAGGGATGTAGTGATGGTGGACCCGAAGGGGTGTAGTAGTATCGGTTCACAATTAATGGGCACGTTAGCTCACTCCCTATTTGGGTTCGGGAAATGTATGCTGCATACAAGCGGGAATGATAGCCAGGATTGAGACGGGAAAGAGTGATCCGGGGGACAGAGATAAGGGATGGAAATGAGAAGGATGGAGATAAGAAGGAAGGGAAGGAACGAGATGGAGGCGAAGCCGACATAACCCACAAAGATATCGACCGTGATATTCAGGATACCATGGAGAAGGTCAAGAAGTCCAAGTTCGTGCACTCAGCGTTGGTGCCCCCCATCATCGAGGGTCCGCAGTTGAAGGAGCCAGGCACAGCCACGCGGCCGTTGGAGTAGTTCGGCATCCACACAAGATCCCCGTTCCCCGATGCCACGCACCAGTTGGTGATTGCCACCCTCCAAAAGCTATTCAGTGAGATCGAGCACGAATACTCCAAGATCTTGGGTAGGGCATAACGTGAATTCTTCATGAGGAAAAGTTACCACAGAGATAACTCCGTCTAGGAACTTTGTCCAATAAGTCCCTTTTTCATGGTCCCTAAAAAATTGGATGTAATTCCAAGAGGTGCGAACGGGTCTCTTTTATATTCGCATGGCTGCAAAAGATGAAACCCCCCTTTCAAGTCGCATGCATGAGCTGCGAATATATAAGAAGCACTCCTCGCACTTATCTTGGATCTAAAATCCCCCCTCCCCTCTCCCTCTATAAATATACAGATATATATACATATACAAAAGTATATACAGATATACCCTGTTATTGACTATTGACTGCTCCTGGTCACTCCGGCCCCGGAAAGAATACCTAGCCTTTGCGGTGCCATGGTAAGTGTTCGGTTTGGCCCCATTGATAGCTGTTTGTCTATTTTCTGATAGCTTAAAGTCTAAAGTCTATTTTCGGGTGGTCTAAAGTCTATTTTCGGGTGGTCTAAAGTCTATTGTCTGATAGTCCAAAGTCTATTGTCTCAAAGTCTAAAGTCTGATAGTCTATTGTCAAAGTGTCTAATTGTTCTATAGACTATAACTGCTTCTTCCACTGGTGTTGTCCATGAAGATAGACACATTGAGCTTTTACGAATCCCTCATATGGACTAGTTTCTGCATGAACTTTTCCAAACCCACTAATCAGATCCAAAATATCTCACTTTATCTCCCACGGCTCTTACTATAGAACCAGAATATACCCTATGCTACACTATACACTACCGTTTAAGTGTACTCTGATACTCTGTGATACTGTTAGTCCACTATAGGTTGGGCTCTTTTATAGGTATCATGAGTCTTACGCCGCCTGATCCTAAAAAAGGCCATTCAAACGCCTCCTGACCCACCATTTTTTGGACGAGACACCATGATGGCATGCGAGGAACTAGAACAATTACCGCTATTGTTTTGGAGTACACAGAAACTATACTGCATAGCACCAAGACTATTCGTATGAGTAGTACAGAAGTTTCTCCATAATTCAAGACAGTAGCCTATGAAACAAGAACAACACCCGTACACCACCCGTACCACTAGCATAGCACTAAAAGAGCACCACTCAGTTAATAATAGTCAATTAAGACCAATACAGTAATTATAAATGATACTTCTTAAAATACTACTTAAAATGATACTCGAAATACTACTTAAGATACTACTCAAAAAGA
The DNA here is from genome assembly GCA_002374385.1 of Metschnikowia borealis. NCBI lineage: Eukaryota > Fungi > Ascomycota > Pichiomycetes > Serinales > Metschnikowiaceae > Metschnikowia > Metschnikowia borealis. The sequence goes on from NKZC01000139.1 coordinate 39,945, forward strand.
TACTTTGCACTGGTGATAATTATGTCATAGCTAATAAACTTGATCATTTTTATGTTCAATTTAAATAGCTCATAATAACAACTAAATGTAAAGGATCGTTTTGCTCTAGCACATATCCAGGCTAAAACGTCAGGTCCCAAATGGATGTGGTTCTTGATTTCCTGTGACCTGCAGGATAGGTACTAACCCGTCCACTAATCTTGTACATCTCTGGCAAAAAGAGTAGTTTCCAATAAGACCTTTAAGACCTTTAATAACACCAACACAATAGTACCATTTGAACAGCGTCACTCAGATAAACAGTACAATTGAAAAAGTACCACTTAATCAGTCCCACTCAAATAAACCTTAAATACCACTTAAATATGACCTCTCAAACAGGCCACAACAACACTATCACTAGCGTAGTATCTAGCATAATGCCATTCACAGTGTTTTTCAAAACTATTCAACCGGCACGCCAAAATGGTTTGACCCACACTAGCAAAATTATGCAACCAATAATTCAAAAGTTTCGTACCCCTTCGCATAGATTTTCGAGCCAAATGGCGTAATGTTCCACACCACTTTCAAGAATTTTCAAGAATTTTCAAGAATTTTCAGGAGCTTTCAAGAACTTTCAAGAGCTTTCAATAACTTTCACCAACTTTCAAAACTTTCAAAACTTTCAAAAATTTTCAATAACTTTCAATAACTTTCAATAACTTTCACCAACTTTCAATAACTTTCAAGAGCTTTCAATAACTTTCAATAACTTTCAATAACTTTCAATAACTTTCACCAACTTTCACCAACTTTCAATAACTTTCAAGAATTTTCAATAACTTTCACCAATTTTCAAGAGCTTTCAAAACTTCCACCAACTTCCACCAACTTTCAAAAACTTTCAAAACTTTCACCAACTTTCAATAAATTTCAACAACTTTCAATAACTTTCAAAACTTTCACCAACTTTCACCAACTTTCACCAACTTTCACCAACTTTCACCAACTTTCACCAACTTTCACCAACTTTCAATAAATTTCACCAACTTCCACCAACTTCCACCAATTTCCACCAATTTCCACCACCTTTCTTTAGAATTTATTCTGAATCTTGAATCTGGAGAATTGCCTCATGCACTACCTTTGGGAGTCTTGCAGTACCAATCAAGGCTCAAAGCAGACGGAACTGAACTGGAATCCTTGAGATCCTGTTCATAACTCTTGTGACGAATCTTTTGAGTTATTGGTTGTTTAATTTTGCCAGTGTGGTTTGAATCGTCTTTGAAAACATTGTAACTTCAATTTCGAAATAGTCCCTTTCAACGTATGTTTTAGTATATATATGGATGTAAGTTGTACCTTACAAGACCAAAGTCTTAGACGAGGTGCGAGGTGAGTTGGAGCTTTTCACCCGCTATGTTGAAAACCAGCAATGAAAAGAGCGCATTCTGATAACCACGGCTTGCTGGTTAGCCAGCCATCTGCTTTCCTGCGGCAATCAATTGTGGTTACAATGAATGCCGTGATGAAGGAAGAATCTCCAAATATATAAAGAGGACTTCGCCCCCATTTATTGTTAGTATTCATTTATTGTTAGTATTGAAAATCGAATATCAACTGCACGGAGGGATACCAAGATGCCTCCAAGAACCAGACCCACCAAAAGATCTCGTATTGATAATACTTCAATGAGCACTGACAAATACTCCTGAAGCAAACACTTCCCCTAGACGGTCCAAAGAAAGAAAACGGTGTCATACTTGAGGATTTCGACATGATAAACTATGCACCCGGAACCTCAAGTTCGGGTCTCATAAGCTCGAGCTTAATGAGTGGTTCGAAGAAGAACAAGCAAGGCATTGGCAAGCTAGGTCAAACGTGATTTGATATAAATTATCCTATGACTATGGAGTGTTTACATATCTTGATGAGACTCTGAGGTCAATATCTTATAGTATGAGTCATCCACTGGATATCACTCCCTGGTTAATCACAGGTCCTCGTGGTGCCGCAACCGTCGTTGCGGATCTGGCGTTATCTTCTTTATACGCTAGACGCCTGCACATAGTGCCTCACCAAAACGCATCCAACGTTTCTACAAAGTACATCGACTCCGTACAGGAAGTACTCGTTGACAGTGACTCAGACGGAAAAAGAAACAGAGAAATAAATAAACAGAGATATAAATAAACAGAAATAAATAAAACAGAGAAATAAATAAACAGAAATAAATAAAACAGAGAATTAAATAAACAAAAAAGAATGTTATTCTGAAAACTAGAAAGCATAGCGCAAGAGCAGCAGCCAATGAATACACATACAGTGTTCAAAACTATTCAAACCAGCTCGTCAAGATGGTTCAAACCACTTCAGGAAACTTAAAAATCAATAATTCAAAAGTTATGGTTTTTTTATATTTAATGGAAACTTCACAGTTTATTTGGAATCTTTGATTCCTAGCGATTTTGAAGAAATACCTACGAAAAGGTGGCTAACAATTTTAAGAAATACCTACGAAAAAATGGCTAACAATTTTAAGAAATACGAAAAGATCGCTAACAATTTTAAGAAATACCTACGAAAAGATGGCTAACAATTTTAAGAAATACCTACAAAAGATGGCTAACAATTTTAAGAAATACCTACGAAAGATGGCTAACAATTTTGTTTTTTTTTTAAGAAATACCTACGAAAAGATGGCTAACAATTTTTTTTTTTTTAAGAAATACCTACGAAAAAATGGCTAACAATTTTGTTTTTTCTTAAGAAATACCCTCCCAGGCTCCACAGCCTCTCATTTCAACCAGCACGTTCTCACCTTTGCTTTGGACTGCTGTGGTCCCTATCAATGCTTTTGATT